>JAYESA010000013.1:76816863-76821863 GCA_036927795.1 Iris macrosiphon | reverse complement strand
AGTAATTTTTATATGTATATGTGTATATATTTACGCGTGCTAGCATAGGTTTTAGCGGGTTTAGACGGGGTGCGTGGCCTAGGTCGAGGTATCGGATACCGAGGGTATCCCGGTATCTCGAGGAGGCGAGTTTGAGAGTTTTCTAGCTTAATGAGCTCAGTTTGACCTAGAATTTTAGGGGCACCCTAGTTTGACCTAGCTTTGACCATAATTGTCCCCGTTGACCATAAAAGTCAATGTTTGACCTAGTTTTGACCTAGAGTTGACTTTTTGGACCCCGGGTTGACTTTTGACCCGAATTTTACTGGTTTGACCCGTTCGACCTAGAATGGCCCTAGAAGCCTATTTTTAATTATTTTATATCAGTTTAACTCCTTAGAACCCTGTTTATTCTTGTTTTTTGCATAGGTTCTTGCGATACCGGTCAGAATCTCGATCCTTATCAGTTGTTCAGGACATCAGGCGAGTACCTACCTCTGATAGTTTCTATTTCATAATAGCGTTTATATCGCCTGTTCTAGAACTGTGATACTTGATTCTGACACATTGTTATACGAGATGGTACTAGTGGATCCCTTCATGAGATGCTATCCCCCTTACCGTGTTCAGCGGGTACTCTATCACGTGTATTTCATTATGTGCTTCGGGTATTGATTCTCATGTGCTATCATGTGCTTCTTGTGCTCTCGCCTTCGTGTGCGTGAGCTATTATCATGTACGTAGCGTGTTGTGGTTGGATCCAAGAGTATTAGTGGGGGAGGGGAGTAGGAGTTGGTTATGTGATCAAAGCCAAACAGTATTCATGTGTATGTCGGTTATGCAACTCACGCATAACGGAGTTATCATAGTATTTTTCATGTGCAACCTAAGCCGATCACATAACGAACTTGTGCTCAAGGCACTTAGCTAGTATTCATGTTTTCTTACATGCAGTTACTTTTCTACTTGTATTGTTCTCCAGTTTACTTGCAGCTACTTATTCTGCTCCAGCATATATTTATTTCCTGTGCATCTTGTATACTTTTCTATTGCTCGTCATATACACCTTACCATGTATTTGGAGTTGCTTTCAGAGTTATGTACTTTGCTCCAGTCCTGACTGGGCATATTTTTTCCAGAGGATCCTGAGGATTATTGCCCGATGTTCTATGGGCCAGGTGTTGACGAGGGTTGTGACCCCTGAGATCGAGGAGGAGTGCGCCGAGGAGACGCCTTTAGCGCCCTAGTTAGCTAGGTGGGTTTCCTGGGTTATTCCCAGCTGATTATATTTTGGATGATTGTACTTATTCTTTTGATGCTGTAAGATATTGTAGACTATTATGGCCTTGGACTGTATATTTGGATATTGTCTTGCTCTCTTTGGTTCTGTTTCTTTGTTGATATCATATCGTGCTTTTACTCTTCCCCTAGATTATTGTGATTGAGTATTCATATATATATTGCGTGGTTGCCCTCCTTTTTGGAGAGGTTATTGGCAGACTTTTGTGAGTTATAGATAGATTATTGACCTACAACGGACCTTTACAGTATTCTACCGCTGATTCTGCGGCGTAGGCTGGACGTACCCAAGACTCATGCCCAATTTTTTGGGTGCGGGTCGTGACACGTTTTTGGTGGACCGTAGACGAGGCCAAGCCCGTTGGTGATGTGATATCAGGTTCTGTTCTTCTTGATTCCATTCTAGCACTTGCTTTATTTGATTCCGGGGCTTTACATAGCTTCGTGTCTGTATCTTTTGCTGTTAGACACCATCTTGTTACTGAACCTTTAGCTAGACTCTGCAAGATCACGACCAGGGGTGGTATCATCCTAGTCAGTGATGTCTGCAGAGACCGGAGAGTTACTTTGGGAGGCCGGGAGTTGAGTGTGTGCCTACTTGTAATGCCACTTCCGAGCTACGATATTGTACTCGGGATGGATTGGTTGAGTATGCATTGTGCTAGTATAGATTGTCGTGGAGGCAGAGTGTTGTTTAGTCCGCCGGGTGAGCCAGAGTTTTAGTTTGCCAGAGGAACAGCGGAGCAGACCGAGGGAGTCTTCTGCGGAGCCCTGGTGGTAGAGCCGAGGTTGCTACATCCACTGATAGAGGAATACATGGATGTCTTTCCGGAGGAGTTGCCAGAGTTACCTCCGGACAGATATGTGGAGTTCTCTATAGACTTGGTGCCAGGCGCGGAGCCGATATCCCAGCACGTCTATAGAATCAGCAACAGTGAGCTGATAGAGTTAAAGAAACAGGTGGATGAGCTTCAGGACAAGGGATTTATCAGATCTAGTTCTTCCCCGTGGGGTGCTCCGATACTTTTTGTGCCTAAGAAGGATGGGTCGATACGGATGTGTATCGACTATAGGGCTCTGAACAACCTCACAATCAAGAACAAGTATCCGCTGCCGTGTATTGATGATCTTTTTGACCAGTTGAGCGGAGCGAGGGTGTATTCCAATATTGATCTTAGGACAGGCTACCACCAGGTGAAAGTCAGGAAGGAGGATATTCCGAAGACAGCTTTTCGGACCAGATATGGATAGTATAAGTTCATGGTGATGCCGTTTGGGTTGACTAATGCCCCGACAGTGTTCATGAATCTGATGAACAAGGTGTTCCATCAACATCTGGACAGGTTTGTGGTGGTGTTTATAGATGAAATCTTGGTGTATTCGAAGACCCCAGAGGAGCATGAGGAGCATCTGAGGATAGTGTTGGAGACTCTCAGGAAGGAGAAGCTTTATGGAAAGCTTTCGAAGTATGAGTTCTTCCTTGACAAGGTTGAATTCCTTGTTCATGTGGTGACTGGAGAGGGTATCTCGGTAGATCCGAGAAAGATCATGGCAGTTGAGGCATGGAGTGCTCCGAGTTCAGTAGTCGAGGTCAGGAGTTTTCTGGGACTGGCAGGTTACTAAAGGAGATTTGTTCAGGATTTTCCCGGATTGCAGAGCCGTTGTCCAGGCTGAATCGGAAGGACGTGGAGTTTATTTGGTCAGAAGAGTGCCAGATCGCCTTTGATGAGCTGAAGAGGAGGTTGACGACAGCTCCAGTGTTGACGTTGCCATCAGGTTCTGGAGGATTCACTATCTATAGTGATGCATCGGGGAAGGGACTGGGTTGTGTGTTACAGCAGAATGGGAGGGTGATTGCCTATGCTTCCAGGCAATTACGTCCTCATGAGAAGAACTACCCTACCCACGATTTGGATTTGGCAGCGGTCATCTTTGCTTTGAAGTTGTGGAAACACTGTTTATACGGAGAGCGTGTGGAGATCTTCACAGTCCACAAGAGCTTGAAGTATGTGTTTACCCAAAAAGAGCTGAACATGAGACAGAGGAGATGGTTGGAGTTAATAAAAGACTTTGACATATTATTGCAGTACCATCCAGGGAAGGCGAACGTAGTTACGGATGCACTGAGCAGGTATCCGGTAGCTATGTGCCTGACTACAGATCGTTATCTTCTGGCAGATCTAGAGAGCTTGGGCATTGAGGTGATATTGCCTGGAGTTAAGATGCAGATGTGGGGACTGCAGATTCAGTCAGAGTTGGTAGACCAGATCAGGGCTACACAGTTTGAGGATGAGTCCCTGAGGAGCATCAGGGCGCAGGTTCAGATGGGATTATCAGATGACTTCACCATTGCTGATGATGGTTCATTGTGGTACGGTACCAGGTTGTGTGTGCTGAGTGGGTCATTGCGCGAGGAGGTTCTTCAGGAGGTGCATCGATCCCAGTATTCTATGCATCCAGGTGCCAACAAGATGTATAGAGATCTGAGAGAGCATGTATGGTGGTACGAGATGAAGCGGGAGGTAGCACGCTTCGTATCCCGATACTTAGTGTGACAGCAGGTGAAGGCGGAGAGGCAGAGGCCAGGAGATTTGCTCCAGCCGTTGCCTATTTCGGAGTGGAAATGGGAGCATGTGACCATGGATTTTGTTTCTGGACTTCCCCGTTCTCTAGGCGGAAAGGATGCGATTTGGGTCATCGTGGACAGGTTGACCAAATCGGCCCACTTTCTACCATTCAAAGTGGGTACGTCTACAGAGAGACTAGCAGAGATGTATGTGCGCCAGATAGTCAGACTGCATGGAGTTCCTGTGAGCATAGTATCAGATCAGGACAGTCGCTTTACTTCGCATTTCTAGAGGAGTCTGCAGGCTAGCTTGGGCACCCAGCTCAAGTTTAGTAGTGCATATCACCCACAGACAGATGGTCAGTCAGACAGGACCATTCAGACACTTAAGGACATACTTCTCACTTGTGTTTTGGATTTCAGAGGCTCTTGGGAGGATCACTTGCACTTGGTAGAGTTCGCTTACAACAACAGCTACCAAGCCAGTATCGAGATGTCACCTTTCGAGGCATTGTATGGACGGAGGTGTCGTACTCCGTTATCATGGGATGATGTAGGCAAGAGAGCTTTGATTGGCCCAGAGATGGTGGTTGATGCAGCGGAGAAGGTCAAGCTCATTAGAGATAGACTTCGGGTGGCACAGGACAGGTAGCGGCATTGGGCCGATAGCCACCGGAGACCTTTGGAGTTCGAGGTATAGCTTAGAATCTAGATTTTGTTCTTGTGTTTGCTTGTGATTGCTTGTTTTAGACTAAGTGCAGAGACCTTGTTTGTGCTAGGTTGGAGATCTGGTATTCTTGAGGATTTCTCCAACGCGGGGCACTATTCGCTTCGGTGGAGGCGGGAAGCTTAGCCCACGTTTCGTCGGACCCTTCCATATTCTTGAGAGGGTTGGCGCCGTGGCGTATAGGCTTGAGTTGCCGCCTACGCTAGAGGGAGTTTATGATGTGTTCCACGTGTCGCAGTTGAGACGGTACGTGGCGGATCCCAGTCACGTATTGGATCACTCAGAGATCGTGGTGGGCCCTACTCTTAGCTATCCAGAGCAGCCGGTGGAGATTCTGGATCGATGGGAGAAGGTGTTGAGGAACCAGACTATTCCCTTGGTTCGCGTCGCGTGGAGGCATCACTCTCCAGGTGAGTCGACCTGGGAGAG
>JAYESA010000013.1:76739363-76811863 GCA_036927795.1 Iris macrosiphon | reverse complement strand
GCCTGAGTGGTAGTGTACCTCTGCAGCTCGAAAGTCAGGCCGTGATGGAATCTCCTAGCCTTCTCTAGATCATTGGGTATCAAGGCGGCACCAAATCTGCTAAGTCGACTAAACATCGCGTCATACGCGTCTACGGTCATATTCCTTTGCTCCAGGTGCAGGAACTAGAAGTATAGGGCATTCCTGACCGTAGCCGAGAAATACTTCGCATTGAAGTACTCTAAGAACTGGTCCTACGTCTGCGTCTTGCCTACGCTGCGCTCTAGGGAGTCCCACCAGTAATGGGCGTTGCCTTTCAGTTGGGCCCTCACTGCGGTCATCCAAAGGTCTGGGTGTAGCTGAGAAGCCTCTAGTAGCATCTCCATGTTGGCGACCCAATCGGAGATCTCCTCTGCAGTATCGCTGCCCAAAAAAGTATCTGGGCCCATCTGGCAAAATCCTCGTACAGTACCAGTTGTCTGAACAGGTGTAGGCGCTGGTCTGGGTGCTAGGGCAGGTGTCCTCTCCAGAACTGCCATCAAGCTCTATCTCAACGTCTCGGTCTGATGCCACTGCGCCTACATCATAGCCTGGAAGAACTGAAACATCTGCGGTTGTCCCTCTGGATGTGGCATATATGGTGAAAAGGGTGGAGGTGGTGGCAATGGGACCTCCGGCTGTGATGTAGGTGTCTCCTCAGATATCGGCCTCTCGGACTGTGGCATCGGCATAGATCTCAAACTTTGACCCTCGAGATGCTGTGTCGGGACCGTCTGTGAAGTCTGTCCCTCGGGCTGCTGTGTCTGGTTGTCAGGAGAAGTCTGGTGCCAATGTATCAGCGGGGCCTGTGGGATCACCGGGGCCTGTGGTAGTGGCTGCTCTCCGGGTGGTCCAGGGGGTGTATCCTCCCTCTGCGCGGCGACGGATGGCACAATGGCACCGTATGCCTCACGTCCGCTGCGCAAGTTCATCTTGCTGCAAGAAAAAGAACTTCATTAAAAGAGTACAGGAATAGCAAATAGGATGCAGATATTCAAGTAATTAAATACGAAGGAGATTCAAAGGCGGTAATCAAAGTGGATGAGATCTAATAATTTATATCCTATTGTAGGCTCGCTGGGCATGTTACCATAACACAAGCGATAAACAGAGGCCTGCATGGGCCACTACTAAAATCGTGTCATGCCCCAGTCCCAAAATACACAGGACAAGGCCACGTGGCAATGGCCAGCTAATACGACTCCGAAGGATTACCCAATTTAATGGATCCGACGAAGCATACTACGCCGTCCTAAAATACTAACAAGTCTAATATGCTAACATACAACAGGTAAATGTCTAATCTCATCCATAGAATACAATATAATAACGACTGAAATAAGTGTTAGTAAATAAAATACAAAGAGTCTGAATATCTATAATACATCTGAAAAAGTCTGATGGGGACAAACCCACTAAAATACAGCAATGGAATAAAAGTGCAGAAAAGAAGTAAGATAACAAGACTAGAGTATCAACTAACTAGATAAGAATGCTCTAGTCTGAAACAGCTGCGTACCCAAATTACGGGAACTCCTCTGGAAATGCCTCGAAGTCCCCAGTCACGAATCATGTCTCTACTCCTGCTCCGTAGATGGTCGGGTACAAGTGCTCGTCCGAATCTAGAAGGAAACCAGGTCCTCAGAGAGACGTAACAAGATACGAAAATGCATGCCATAAAGTAAATACTGTGTAAACTCGAGGATGATCTAACCAGCTAAGTAAAATATACTTTGAAGACAACCTTGGTACGTATGGGTAGGTGAAAGGTATAAAGCGTAGCGTCGAGCCAGAGGCTAAGTACCTGGCATTAGCTGTAAACTGGATGCCAGGAGTATATGTTGACTACATCACCGATCATGATAGCGCGCAGCTAGTAACCTCTGTCGGATGTATCGACAAGCATATACGCCCATAACCGGGTAACCTGAGCCCATAACCGGGTAACACTGAGGCTCACGGCCCCGCAGTTTACTCTGAAACTACGGCAGCCAAATGTCTATCCCATACGCCTACTAATTGTCTTTCCCGTCCAATGCCAATGTACAAGTCGTGAACACGACGTGGACATCTCGTACTATAATGCAAGTCGCTATAGAAATAAACAACTAAGCTAAATACCGTCCCACGTGCTGCTCATACTGATGGCGAGTCAGTCATGAAGCACGCATCCCTACATGAACTCACTCTGTGACGTGTAATGATATGTGTCAAGGCCTGGGGAGTCATACTGATAACTCCACAACTTTAGGTGAGTCCACTAGGCACTAGGTTAAACACAAGTCCTAAAGTCAATGCCTTTGTTGACTGCACCCGAGTCTTTCTCGGACGTGCATAGTTATATAATAATAAAATAATTAAACATGCAACTAAATAATAACTAAATTTAAACAGTACAACAAGACAAGGTATACTTGCCTGGAACTCTGGTGTGCACAAGCAATAATCCGGAACCAACAGCCAAGGTAGTATCGTCGCGGATGCCTACGAATAAATAACAATAATTATTAATCACTACATTACACTATGTTAATTGTGTACACAAGTACGACTTATGAAATGTCACGAGTTACGCGGATACTAAACCGAATAAACGTTCTAATTAAATACGTTGGCTAAGGTTGACTAGTCACGGGTCAAGGGGGTTAAGAATACACTTAGTCTACTAGTCCACAGCATTTTACAAGTTATTCTTTGGTATAAATTCTCACATGTTATAAACACGGTCACAGCTCGAATTCGTGTAGGTGCTAAGTCGCACCTCTAACACATGGGTACCAGGTATCCTACTTATTTTTAGGACATGTCTGAGGTGGGTAGCCATCTAGGTGTCCTGGCACGGGTACGTCCAGATACCATGCACAGCAAAATAATTACTACCAAAATATGCTAAAATAACAAATTAACATCTCACCCAAACACCAGTCCTAATTAACAGGGTAATATGCCCAAGTCCGACTTTTAGACACCTAAGTCAACACAAGTGTTCCTTATTAAAATAGTCATAAATTTTTGTGAGGTAATTTATTTACATAAATATATATAATAAAATATTATACTTAAACACAATTACATACACTATACGTACACTACACTACGTATACCTAGACAATAATACGCTGACCTACGTATATGACGAGAGGGGAATACCTAGTCGACGATCGTGTCCGGGGGGTGTATCCGCTGTACGAGGTGGACGGCCTCCGGCGTGCACAGTGATTCTGGCGGCTACGGGTCACAGTTGCACTCACAGCAACAGGCAATGGCAGCAGCTCCGACAGCAGCTGTAGTGGTAGCGGCGGTGGCAGGGGGTCGTGGTGGTGGTCTTGGTGGTAGGGGGTGGCCGGGGTTGCTGGCTAAGGCAGTAGTAGGGGTAGCGGATCGTCGTGGTGACGGTGGGGGACGTCGGCTCGAGGGGGGAAGTATCGGGTGATGGTGCTGGTGATGATGAACGAAGGTGAAGGTGGTGGTGATGGCTGTTGGTGGGGAGGCTGGCGGTGGTCGAGGGCGGGGATAGGCGGAGGAGATGGTGTTGCTGGTGGCAGTGGAGACGGTGAGGTGGGGTGACAGTGGTGGAGACGGGGAGTCGGGGGAGGAGGTTGGCCGGGGAAGAAGAAGTAAGGTGGCTGTTGTGGTGGCCTGTTGAGGCGTTGGCGGCTGCTGGCAGTGGCGGTGGTTGGTGTCGGGGAGGAGGATGGTCGAAGAAGGTCGGGCTGGTGGTACTCGGAGGAGGAGTCGGTCGGAGTTGGGAGAGGGAGGTGGTCGGGGTTGAAGTCGGGTGATGGGAGGAGGTAGTGTAGATTTTCTAGGGTTTCCTTGTAGGTGGCTGTTGTGTGTATTTTTATAGAGAGGAAGAGTGTAGTATATGTAGGTGAGAGAGGGGAGGGCTCTCCTTGGGATTAGGGCTGGCTGGGAAATATTTTTGGGGAGGTGGAAAACCTCAACATGATGAAGAGAGGGCTAGGATTGATGGATTTTGAAATGTAGGGTGGAGATGTGGGGAGGGAAAGTTGTAGCAAGTACAACAAATAGGGGGGATAGGGTAGACCGGTCAAGGAAGGGGGGATGAGATTATCCATGTGTTGGGTCCAATGAGGGGTGGACACCTCATTGCACATTTGCATAAAAGTCCCTTAACAATTAGAAAATTGCACAATTAATAGAATTTGGGATTGGATGAGGCAAAATACTATATTTGGTGTGATATAGTGGGCTAAAAGGGTGTGTGGTGTTTAGTATGAACCTTGAGGGTGTGAATGGGGGTTTGGGTTGGAGTTGGGTCTAGCTTTGGATGAGGTTGGGTCCTTACACCAATTTAATTAAAATTAGTGTAAGTGGTGCTCTTTAATTAATTGGAAATACGTGGGATTAAAATTGGGTGGGACACACGTGTCATGGACATAGTAGCCTCAGAATAGAATATTATCATAAATTAGGTTGGATAAAACGGGTCAAGGTTGTGTCTCCAATTTTGATTGGAACGGACAAAGATGCATGGATTTATTTGAATTTAAGAACAGACGTTTGTATCGAATATTATGCGACTAAAATGAAGCACAAGAGAGGGTATTTATGAGTTACACAAAGGTCAAAATGGAAGGCTGGCACGTCTAGGAAAAGTGTGTGAAATTAGTTTGGAAGCAAATGCTAGTGTAGCGTTCCAAATATCGAAGCAACGGTAAGGTGCACTAAGGATTATAAATATTGCACAATAAATCTAAAATATTGTGTTCTAATTCTAATTGGATCCAAATTAACCCTAGTCTCTCTATCTAAGCTAAGTAGACCTAAACTTGGTCGAAGGGTTTTACAATCTACCCAACTTATAAGAATTTCGTCCTCGAAATTAAAATAACACATAATAAACTTTAAATCATCAAGCAATGCTACGAGCATACCTAGGACGGGTGGAGTTGGCCTCTGCACTATTTGTTGAGCTTTGTCGACATACTAGGAACACTCCTGAGCTTGATGTTGGTTTGATCCGCACCTCAAACACGGTCCTAATCTTCTTCTGCAATCTTTCTGAACATGTCCCTTCTTTCTATAAAAGTGACATGTCGGTATCTCTCTCTGCTGATACGGCACGATCTTCTGTTACGTCTGCACTCCTGGATGACGGATTGGTCCTCCTGCTCCTGGTTGTTCCTTTGCTGGTGCAGCTACACTGGAATGTCTCGATCCTCTACCAATAGCCTCCTGGATCCTAGCCTCTGACAGAACTTCCTCGTAAGAGATCCTCGCCTGAGTGGTAGTGTATCTCTGCAGCTCGAAAGTCAGGCCGTGATGGAATCTCCTGGCCTTCTCCAGATCATTGGGTATCAAGGCGGCACCAAATCTGCTAAGTCGACTAAACTCTATGTCATGCGTCTACAGTCATATTCCCTTACTCCAGGTGCAGGAACTGGGAGTATAGGGCATTCCTGACCGTAGCCAGGAAATACTTCGCATTGAAGTACCCTAAGAACTGGTCCTACATCTGTGTCTTGCCTACGCTGCGCTCTAGGGAGTCCCACCAGTGATGGGCGTTGCCTTTCAGTTGGACCCTCACTGCGGTCATCCAAAGGTCTGGGTGTAGCTGAGAAGCCTCTAGTAGCATCTTCGTGTTGGCGACCCAATCGGAGATCTCCTCTGCAGTCTTGCTACCCAAAAAAGTATCCGGGCCCATCTGGCAAAATCCTCGTACAGTACCAGCTGTCTGAACAGGTGTAGGCGCTGGTGTGGGTGCTGGGGCAGGTGTCCTCTCCAGAACTGTCATCAAGCTCTGTCTCAACGTCTTGGTCTGATGCCACTGCACCTGCATCATAGCCTGGAAGAACTGGAACATCTGCGGCTGTCCCTCTGGATGTGGCATCTGTGGTAAAAAGGGTGGAGGTGCTGGCAATGGGACCTCCGGCTGTGGTGTAGGTATCTCCTCAGATGTCAGCCTCTCGGACTACGGCATCGGCGTAGTTCTAGAAGTTTGACCCTCGAGATGCTATGTCGGGACCGTCTGTGAAGTCTATCCCTTGGGCTGCTGCGTCTGGTTGTCAGGAGAAGTCTGGTGCCAATGTATCAGCGGGGCCTGTGGGATCACCGGGGCCTGTGGTGGTGGCTGCTCTCCGGGTGGTCCAGGGGGTGTATCCTCCCTCTGTGCGGCGACGGATCGCACAATGGCACCGTATGCCTCGCGTCCGCTGCGCAAGTTCATCTTGCTGCAAGAAATAGAACTTCATTAAAAGAGTACGGGAATAGCAAATAGGATGCAGATATTCAAGTAATTAAATACGAAGGAGATTCAAAGGCGGTAATCAAAGTGGATGAGATCTAATAATTTATATCCTATTACAGACTCGTTGGGCATGTTACCATACCACAAGCGATAAACAGAGACCTGCATGGGCCACCACTAAAATTGTGTCACGTTCCAGTCCCAAAATACACGGGACTAGGCCACGTGGCAATGGCCAGCTAATACGACTCCGAGGGATTACCCAATTTAATGGATCCGACAAAATATACTACGTTGTCCTAAAATACTAAGAAGTCTAATATGCTAACATACAGCAGGTAAATGTCTATTCTCATCCACAGAATATAATATAATAATGACTGAAATAAGTGTTGGTAAATGAAATACAAAGGGTCTGAATATCCATAATACATCTGAAAAAGTCTGATGGGGACAAACCCACTAAAATACAGCAATGGAATAAAAGTGCAGAAAAGAAGTAAGATAACTAGACTAGAGTATCAACTAACTAGATAAGAATGCTCTAGTCCGAAACAGCTGCGTACCCAAATCACGGGAACTCCTATGGAAATGCCTCGAAGTCCCCAGTCTCGAATCCTGTTTCTACTCCTGCTCCGTAGATGGTCGGGTACAAGTGCTCATCCGGATCTGGAAGGGAACCAAGTCCTCAGAGGGACGTAACAAGATACGAAAATGCATGCCATAAATTAAATATTGTGTAAACTCGAGGGTGATCTAACCAGCTAAGTGAAATGCACTTTGAAGACAACCTTGGTACGTATGAGTAGGTGAAAGGTATAAAGTGTAGCGTCGAGCCAGAGGCTAAGTACCTGGCATTAGATGTAAATAGGATGCCATGAGTATATGCTGACTACATCACCGATTATGATAACGCGCAGCTTAACCTCTGCCGGATGTATCGACAAGCATATACGCCCATAACCGGGTAACCTGAGCCCATAACCGGGTAACCTGAGCCCATAACCAGGTAACACATGGCCCATAACCGGGTAACACTAAGGCTCACGGTCCCGCAGTTTACTCTAAAACTATGGCAGCCAAATGTCTGTCCCATATGCCTACTAATTGTCTTCCCCGCCCAATGCCAACGTACAAGTCGTGAACACGACGTGGACATCTCATACTATAATGCAAGTCGCTATAGAAATAAAGAACTAAGCCAAATACCGTTACACGTGCTGCTCATATTGATAGCCAGTCAGTCATGAAGCACGCGTCCCTACATGAACTCACTCTGTGATGTGTAATGATATGTGTCAAGGCCTGGGGAGTCATACTGATAACTCCACAACTTTAGGTGAGTCCACTAGACACTAGGTCAAACACAAGTCCTAACATCAACGCCTTCGTTGACTGTACCCGAGTCTTTCTTGAACGCACACAGTTATATAATAATAAAATAATTAAACATGCAACTAAATAATAACTGAATTTAAACAGTACAACAAGGCAAGGTATACTTGCCTAGAACTCTGGTGTGCACAAGCAATAATCCGGAACCAACAACCAAGGTAGTATCATCTCTGATGCCTACGAATAAATAACGATAATTATTAATCACTACATTACACTATGCTAATTGCGTACACAAGTACGACTTACGCAACGTCACGAGTTACGCGGATACTAAACCGAATAAACGTTCTAATTAAATACGTGGGCTAAGGTTAACTAGTCACGGGTCAAGGGGGTTAGGAATACACTTAGTCTACTAGTCCACGGCATTTTACTAGTTATTCTATGGTATAAATTCTCACATGTTACAAACACGGTCACAGCTCGGATTCGTGTAGGTGCTAAGTCGCACCTCTAACACATGGGTACCAGGTATCCTACTTATTTCCAGGATATGTCTGAGGTGGGTAGCCATCTAGGTCTCCTGGCACGGGTACGTCCAGATACCGTGCACAGCGAAATAATTACTACTAAAATAACAAATTAACATCTCACCCAAACACCAATCCTAATTTACAGGGTAATATGCCCAAGTCCGATTTCTAGACACCTAAGTCAACACAAGTGTTCCTTATTAAAATAGTCATAAATTTTTGTGAGGTAATTTATTTACATAAATACATATAATAAAAACATTATACTTAAACACAATTACATACACTATACGTACACTACACTACGTGTACCTACACAATAATACATCGACCTACGTATATGATGAGAGGGGAATACCTAGTCGACGATCGTGTCCGGGGGATGTATCTGCTGCACGAGGTGGCCGGCCTTCGGCGGCTACGGGTCATAGTTGCACTCACAGCAGCAGGCAATGGCAGCAGCTCCGGCAGTAGCTGCAGCTGTAGCAGGGGTGGCAGGGGGTCGTGGTGGTGGTTACAGGTGGTAGGGGGTGGCCGGGGTTGCTAGCTAAGGTAGTGGTGGGGGTGGCCGGATCGTCGTGGTGACGGTGGGGGGAAGTCGGGTCGAGGGGGGAAGTATCGGGTGATGGTGCTGGTGATGATGAACGGAGGTGAAGGTGGTGGTGATGGCTGCTGGTAGTGAGGCTGGCGGTAGTCGAGGGCGGGGATAGGCGGAGGAGATGGTGATGCTGGTAGCGGTGGAGACGGTGAGGTGGGGTGACAGTGGTGGAGACGGGGAGTCGGGGGAGGAGGTTGGCCGGGGAAGAAGAAGTAGGGTGGCTGCTGTGGTGGCCTGTTGAGGCGGAGGCGGCTGCTGGCGGTGGCGGTGGTTAGTGTCGGGGAGGAGGAAGGTTGGAGGAGGTCGGGCTAGTGGTGCTCGGAGGAGGAGACGGTCGGAGTTGGGAGAGGGAGGTGGCCGGGGTTGAAGTCGGGTGATGGGAGGAGGTAGTGTAGAATTTCTAGGGTTTCCCTGTAGGTGGCTATTGTGGGTATTTTTAGAGAGGAAGATTATAGTATATGTAGGAGAGAGAGAGAGAGAGAGAGAGAGAGAGAGAGAGAGAGAGGAGGGCTCTCCTTGGTATTAGGGCCGGCTGGGAAATATTTTTGGGGAGGTGGGAAACCTCAACATGATGAAGGGAGGGCTAGGATTGATGGATTTTGAAATGTAGGGTGGAGATGTGAGAAGGAAAAGCTATAGCAAGTACAACAAATGGGGGGAAATAGGGTAGAGCGGTCAATGAAGGGGGGATGAGGTTCTCCATGTGTTGGGTCCAATGAGGGGTGGACACCTCATTGCACATTTGCATAAAAGTCCCTTAACAATTAGGAAATTGCACAATTAATAGAATTTGGGTTTGGATGAGGCAAAATACCATATTTGGTGTGATGTAGTAGGCTAAAAGGGTGTGTGGTATTTAGTATAAACCTTGAGGGTGTGAGTGGGGGTTTGGGTTGGAGTTGGCTCTAGCTTTGGGTAAGGTTAGATCATTGCACCAATTTAATTAAAATTAGTGTAAGTGGTGCTCTTTAATTAATTGGAAGTACATGGGATTAAAATTGGGTGGGACACAAGTTTCATGGACGTATTAGTTCCAGAATAGAATATTATCATAAATTGGGTTGGACAAAACGGGTAGAGGTTGTGTCTCCAATTTCGATTAGAACGGACAAAGATGCAAAATTGGATTTATTTGAATTTAAGAACAGACGTTTGTAACGAATATTGTGCGACTAAAATAAAGCACAAGATAGGGTATTTATGAGTTACACAAAGGTCAGAATGGAATGCTGGCACGTCTAGAAAAAGTGTATGAAATTAGTTTGGAAGCAAATGCTAGTGTAGCGCTCCAAATATCGAAGCAACGGTAAGGTGCACTAAGGATTACAAATATTGCACAATAAATCTAAAATATTGTGTTCTAATTCTAATTGGCTCCAAATTAACCCTAGTCTCTCTATCTAAGCTAAGTAGACTTAAACTTGGTCGAGGGGTTTTACAGTTCTCCAGCAGAAAGGTGATTGCCTATGCATCCATGCAATTACGTCATCATGAGAAGAACTATCCTACCCATGATTTGGAGTTGGCAGGGGTCATCTTTGCTCTAAAATTGTGGAAACATTATTTTAACGAAGAGCGTGTAGAGATCTTCACGGACCACAAAAGCTTGAAGTATATTTTTACTCAGAATGAGCTGAACATGAGGCAGGGTCGGTGGCTGGAACTGATAAAGGATTTTGATATATCCTTACAGTATCACCCAGGGAAGGCCAATGTGGTTGCCGATGCCTTAAGTAGGTATCCGGTAGCTATATTTTTGACGAGGGACCGGCATTTGATGGAGGATCTGGAGAGCCTGGGCATTGAGGTAATAGTTCCTGGGATTGCGATACAGATGTGGAGTTTGCAGATACATTCAGATTTGAAGGACAGGATCATGGAAGCTCAGTATGAGGAAGTATCTCTGAGGAGCATCAGAGCACAGGTTCGAGCTGGATTAGAGGATGATTTAACCATTGCTGATGATGGTTCTTTGCGGCACGGTACTAGATTATGTGTGCCTAGTGGTGAGTTGCATGAGGAGGTATTGCAGGAAGCTCATCGCTCTCAGTATTCTATGCATCCAGGTGCCAACAAGATGTATCGAAATATGCGAGAGAGTGTGTGGAGGTATGGCATGAAGAGGGAGGTGGCACAGTTTGTATCCAGATGCTTGGTGTGCCAATAGGTGAAAGCCGAAAGGAAGAGGCCAGGTGGTTTGCTCCAGCCATTACCTATTCCAGAGTGGAAGTAGGAGCACATTACTATAGATTTTGTGTCTCGACTTTCACGATCTCCAGGAGGGAAAGACGCAATTTGGGTCATCGTTGATAGGTTGACCAAGTCGGCCCACTTTTTGCCTTTCAAGGTGGATTTGTCTACAGAGAAGCTGGCAGAGTTGTATGTGAGGCAGATCGTCATGATACATGGGGTTTCCATCAGCATAGTCTCGGATCGGGATAGTCGTTTCACTTCTCATTTATGGAGGAGTTTGCAGGCGAGCTTGGGCCCTCAGCTCAAGTTCAGTACTGCATATCACCCCAGACGGATGGGCACTCAGAGAGGACCATTCAGACTCTCGAGGATATGTTGCGCACCTGTGTACTAGATTTTGGGGGTTATTGGGAGGATAATCTTCATTTGGTAGAGTTTGCTTACAACAACAGCTACCAGGACATTATAGAGATATCACCATTTGAGGCTCTGTACTGGCAGAAATATCATACTCCCTTGTCATGGGATGATGTTGGAGAGAGAGCTTTGCTAGGGCCAGAGATGGTGGTGGATGCAACGGAGAAGGTTTAGCTGATCGGGGATAGACTTCGGGTGGCGCAGGACAGACAGCGACATTGGGCCGATAGCCACCGGAGACCTTTGGAGTTTGAGGTATAGTTTTAAATTTCTGTTTTGTGCTTGATATTGTTTGTTTGTTATAGATTAAGTTCTTAAGGTTGTGTTATGTTCTAGGTTGGAGGTCTGGTATTTCTGAGGATTTTTCTGACACGAGGAACGATTCGCTTCAGTGGAGGCGGAAAGCTTAGTCCATAATTCATCGGACCCTTCAGTATTATCGAGAGGGTTAGTACAGTTGCCTACAGACTTGACTTACCACCTACATTAGAGGGAGTTCATAACGTGTTTTACTTGTCGCAGTTGATACGGTACGTGGCGGATTCTAGTCACGTATTGGATCACTCAGAAATTAGGTGGGCCCTACTCTTAGCTATCCAGAGCAGCCAGTTGAGATTCTTAACCGGAGATAGAAGGTGTTGAGGAACCAGACCATTCCTTTAGTACGCGTCGCATGAAGGCATCACCCTCCGGGTGAGTCTACCTGGGAGAGGTAGGATGAGATGTAAGAGGGGTACCCGTATCTGTTTGTGCCTTGAGGTATGTTCTTCCTTGTTCTGTTTTATTTTCCTAGGGGTAGCTTCGTCTTTGAATTTTGACGACAAAATTATTTTAAGGGGGGTAGACTTGTCACTACCATATTTTCTAGGAAAGAATATTTTGGTCATTTCATAATTAATTAAATATGTGCATGTTGTATATTTATTTTTTGTATTATTTATTTATTGTTAGATGTTATATTATAGTTTGGGCTTATGTTAGTGGACCTAAGTAGATTAGACATGACTCTTGGACCAATATTATTTTTAGTTAAACTTGAGCCCAACAAACAAGCCCAATTCTGTAAGTTAATGATTAATTAGTCAAACCGTTAGGAAAAGAACATTCCTTCCTTAATTACTTTCTGCATGACAAGCCCATAGGGGTGTTTTAGACATTGTACACTTGCTTTTACCGCAAGCAAGGGGCCGGCCACTATTTAGGGAGAGGTGTTTCTCTCTCCTCTCTTTTCTTCACCCAAAATTCTAGATCTGGAATTTTTCTCTTCCAAATTCCTTCATCCCTACACCAATCCCTACCCAAATTCTCTTCCAATTCCTTCCCTACTCACCATTGGAGGCTATTGGAATAAGGAGGAGGCAAGGATCTACAAGGAGGTGAAGAGTGCATAAGTTGAAGGCTCTTAGCATCCATTTGGAGACTTGCATTGAAAATCCATCTCTCAATAGGTACAATTCAGTTTTTTTCTTCTAATTAGACTCAAAATCTGTTGTTTAATCAATAGGAACCCTCTCATGTACTAGGGCTACCCATAAGAAGAGAAATTAGGTTCATAGGAGGCCCATAGGGAAAGTTATGTTGTATTTTGTGTCAATTTTGGAGAAATTTTGAGATTGCACAACATGTGTTTGTCAATAGGTCAATTAGACCAAATTGACATGTGTTTGGTTGTGTGAGACTAGTGTCATGTCCACAATTGGATACGTGTAGGCTGTATCATGATATTTTGGTGACACGGGTTAATTTGGGGGTTTTCCTTCGACATGAGGGTTTGAGCATGCCACATTTTGATACGAGCACGTAGTAATGTAGCTAGCACTTTATATTGCTCTTAATTATGATATTAGACTTGCTCGTGTCCTTTGGGATACGTTTGGTGGTGTGTTGGAGCCGTATCACAAGTGTATCATAGATTGAGTGTGATACGGGTGCGGTGAACTCCACGTGTTTGTTATTTTTTGCTTTCTAATTCTTTTGGTCTAGCGTAGCTATTTGAGTATTGTATATGAGTTTTATATATATATGTTCTAGGTATATTTTTGGAGACGGGTTAGTATGCACTGTTATGTACATGTATGGACTGATCTTGAATTCATCGTGGACTGATGGAGTTGTTCTCAGATGTGTAATTTGATGAGAAGAGAATTAGGGGACTGTTGGGTCACTGACAGAGGTCATATTGTCATTGACCGTGAGAGAGGGTGCACTGATGTGCATTACATAGTGCAATAGGAAGGGGTTGTGCGCTAGAAGTGCACAGCAGCAGTTGATAGGATTAGCAACAACAGATGCTATATGCTGCTCTTGGCAGCCACAGGTTGGTGTAACCCGAGCACAGCAGCTCATGTATCATAAGGGGTGCTGCTATGTGGGTTCAGTTCAAGTGTTGTTAGGTGATGTTCAGTTTTAGATATATGTTAGATAATAAAGATAAGTTAATATGGGTATTGTTAGTAGTTAGTTTATTGTGAAAGTTTGTGTCAGTTAGTTGCATGCCTATAGATACGTGACTGTTAGTTATAAATAACAGTTAGCTCTTATATATATATATATATATATATATATATATATATATATATATATATATATATATATATATATATATATATATAAGTTAAGGTATTTATTGATGTTAGATACTTGGTGTAAGATATGTATGTGGATAGTGACTGTTAGTTATGGTTGTAGATATGTATGTGGGTAGATACTTGGTGGAAGATATGTATGTGGGTAGTGACTGTAAGATATGTATGTGGATAGTAACTTATATATATATATATATATATATATATATATATATATATATATATATATATATATATATATATATATATATATATATAGCTAATTAGCTAAGTGTTAACTAGATTAATATTACCTGGTGATACCAAGGTAATGGTGGGTATTGGTATCTCATACCAATTGGGTAGCTAATTGTCATGTTTGGCTCAAAGCCAAGTAGTGTTATAATACTAGTATAGTATTAGTATTACTAATAGGTAGTTATATAAGGGTATCTTGAGTATCTTGAGATATGTGATAGTATTGATACTCGGGTATCCTAATATTACTATTACAGCCTAATTAAGTAGTGTATGACCCAATAACCTAGAGATTGACTAATGCAACCTAGAAATAGTTAGTTTGACCAAGTTACTTAGTTTGACCTAGAGTTGACATAGTTTGACTGTTTTGACTTAGAGATGGCTTTACGACCTAGATCTTGACTAGTTTAACTTATTTTTATTTTTAAAAATTGACGCTACATTCCATATTTAGGACTCCGATGCACCGTTTCGGACATCTACGATATTATTCGTCGAATTTCAGGCAAGTACATTCTCTAAGAGTTTTCCATTTATGATATCATCTATGTTTCTTGTATTTAGTGTAGATATCATTGACCTTCCTAACACTTGGTTATACGGATTGGTATTACTGTATCCCGTCATGAGATATTATTTTCGGTAGTTCCTGGCATATCTCTTGTGTGAGCCCCGTTGTTCTTGTGCGAGTATGGACACTAATTCATGAGAAGAGTCGCAACTTCTCATAGAATTCCATGTCATAACGTGCCATGATTGGATCTACTATACCAGTCGGGGCGGGGAGTATTTAGTGTAGATATGTGATCATTCTCCCAGAGTTCTTGTTTTCTTGAATAGTGTTAATCATACACCGCACGTATGATTAACCAGGTCATGGTTCTTGAGCAGTACCTAAGCCGATCACACGTTCTCACTGGTACTCACTCACTTAGATAGTTGTTTTATTTTCCATATATGATGTTCGTATCTCCTGTATGTATTTCCCGTATTTTATTATTTCAATATATTTCTGCCATGCTCTGTTCCTCCGGTATATGCTCTCTATTTACGGTTACATAGTTTTTATCATTTATTGGAACTGCTTTTAGAGTTGTACTTTGCTCATTTCTTTACTGGATATATCTTTCCAAATGATACTGAAGAGTGGTATCCTACCCACTACGGGCCTCGGGATGTAGTTGGCTTAGAGCTAGAGACTGTGGCTCAGGAGGGACTCATCCCGGTTGAGACAGATGACACTTTACTAGTAGCTTAGTAGATAGGCTTATATTATACTGGATTTGTCTCCAGCTTTGACAGTTAGTATTTTTTTTATTCGAGACTCATTGGATATTACTTCCTATCTTGTGAGTTATATTTTTGACTCTTCAGTTATTTATATCATATTTTGTGCTTTGTTCCATCTTATAGATCTATAATTGAGTATTCATATTTCATTGGTGGCTTTTATATATCTTGATGATCATTATTGCTAGTTAGATAGTTTACCCAAATAGCGTTCTACTGTCGATGTTGCGGCGTAGGCTGGACGTTGTTCACTACTCGTGTCCCTACATCGGGTGCAGGTCGTGACACCTACGCTTTCATCGTATAGGAAGTCACGTGTCAAGCAAATAACAAGTTGTGCAACCACTCACTAGATCGTAGGATGTCATCCCATCAAAAGTGCGCGCACAGTACGGATTATCCAAAGTGTGCGCACACTGTCATAACTGCTCTAAAATCCTATAAATATAGGATCATTGTGCACGTTAAGGCAGGGTGGGAAGAATTTTTAAGTCTTTGAAATTTAAGAACAAAAGGAGAAAAATAGAAGCTTGTCGTGTCGTTGTTGCCAAAGCTTTCTTATTGTCCAACTCTTCAAGTTGTACATAGCATCCTTGTATTTCTTCATTGTCGTGTAGGGGGATTTAAGTCTTTAGATCACGGACTGTGTGACAGGTCTGGCCTCCTATACGTATGAGCCGTACATTAGGGATAACTGCTGATAGAAACTTTGTATGCTAGAAGACTCTACAGTTATTATAGGTCCAAGGACATAGTCTATTGAAGTACGGTGGTCCAAACCTTATCCTTGTTTGGTTGCAGGATTGGGCCAGGGTACTAAGGATAGGCTATGAACCAGACCATGGCATGGATGTGGCATGATTAGAGCATTGGGTGGGGAGGACTACTAGTAGGCGTATGGGACACCCCACTTCCTCTATGCAGATTCCACACTCAACTGTTACTGTTTACATGCACCCTTGTACTGGGGGCACATGTGGCATATACTAGCCAGTTGTCACGATTGGTGAATTACGTCAGCATATGTCTAGACTACACTTTCCATACGCCCAAAGTGCCTCAAGTTGCATTTCACCTAGACGGTTAGGCAACCCATTGGATGTTTATATTTCAGTACTTATCGGTATGTTTATATGTATCTTGTTACATCCCACTGTGGACCTGGTCCCTTTCCAGATATGGACGAGCAGGAGTACGGACCTGGACCGGACACTACGTACCTGACTGAGGAGGCCTTACCCTCAGAGTACCTATAATTTTATTACCGCTGTTTAGTTATGTTGCTACTTCAGTATAGTCACTTTTGTAGTTGATTTGTTTCCACCTGACTATCAGACTTGATAACTTATATCTGGATATTTATTATTATTCAGCCTTTATTACTACTGATTAATTGTGTTGTGAATGAGATATAGATTGTGTATGACTTGTTGTGACAGTATATTACCACTGGTGGATTGGATATTTATGTACATCGTACGTATGTATATGTTTTCCATATATTGGAGTTCGTATACATACGGCTGGGCGTGTTACGTATTCTTAGTCCTACGTATTTTGGGACTGGGGCGTGACATATTTTTGGTGGTGGCCCATGCAGGTCAGAATATATTGTCTTGGTTACGTAACCGTACCAAACAAGCTTGCGTATAGGAATAGAGAATAAGGATCTCATTCACACTGGACTAAAACCTCATTCCTCCTTCCAAAACCACCCTATATATGGATAACCAGAGTTTACGCTAGAAACCCTTTACGCTCATCAGAGATCTCTATTTTCAAACAGAGTAACAGTTGTTGGCATAACTACCAAACGAAACCGCCTAGTTGGCAAAACTGCTACCCACATTTCCTTAGTATTCCTAATTCTGCGTATGACAATCATACGAACAACCCAGCGTACTTGAGAAATTATGAATAATAGTTGAAAACAGTGTAGAAAAGCCTGATTAGGCGTAAAGTGTAAAGATGGTGATATAATACGTATTTATCCCAGACTTAGCTTTCCCAGCCATGACCAAGTAAAACCAAATCTCATGCATTAAATGCAGAGATATGCCTCGAGCCCTGTGCAAGAAACAGCTTTTTGACTTAGCATTTAATTTTGTCTTCTCCTGAGCATAAAAACCCATTTCCATAGGCAGCGTATTTCGAAGACCCACTTCCTTCCTTATAGATGCGTAAAACGACTTCTGTCACTAAACGACAACCTGGGTCTCTGTGCAAAATCATCATCATAGCCACCCTCTCGATCATCGTGCGGTACTTTTGTCAGATGTCAGAATTCACTAATTTGACTGACAAACTCCTCCGAGGAAAAATAAAGAGTTATTCGTATAACGTTACGCTGCAAGGTATTCTATACTTTATGCAGACAATTCTACGCAAATTCTACGCACGGATAGATTTTTCGCACAGACTTAACCGATCTCTTTTTCCGAGTAGAACTTTTATACAGATTTACGCGGGCAGACTTTTACGCAGATTTTTCCAAAGAGCCATGTTTTACGCCAAACTTCCTTGATTCTCTGCTTTACGCAGATAGTTCTGAAACCATGATTTACGCTGACAGTCTTCCGCGGGCAAATTCCTCAGCGTATTTTACGCTACTGCACCCTCTTTAAATGTTTGTATCATGTACCTCTTCTAAATCATGGTATACATCACCTGCAGAAAGATGAATATACAGAAGGGATGTACTATCATCAATGATGACACCACTCCTGGAGTCAATGGACAAACTCAAGGAGAGACCTCAACTCCTAGACTTCCGAGATCAGATGGACAGATCCACAATCCAGTTCCATCTGATCTTCCCGTTCCACCTAATGGGAACCTTCCAGCCTCATCGACACCGCAGGATGGCCAGGCACAACTGTTCCAATTCTTCCAGATAATGATACAGGAACAGAGACAGCAAGCAGCAGAACAAAGACAAGAATTCCTAGCAGTACTTGAAAGGATGGCTGCAAAGACTACTGTACCAACTCAAGCACTAGCTCCAGCCAGAGTTGGTTCAGTAAAGGACTTTGTACAAATTGGTCCAAGGCCATACAAAGGCATTGAGAGCCCAGAGGAAACTACCAACTGGATCACTCACACTCGGAAGCTATTAGAGGCATCACAGCTACCTACAGATCTATGGATGACAGGTGTAAGGACACTCCTGGATGGTAATGCTCACCACTGGTGGGAATCCATGGAACGCCAGCTGGGTACATACCAGACATGGGAGCAGTTCCTAGAATGCTTCGAGAGAAAAATACTTCCCGGACACCGTCAAAGATGCATTGTACGATCAGTTTCTCCACCTAGAGCAGGGGAACAGAACAGTTGACGAGTACGATGCCGAGTTTAGTCGCCTTAGCAAATATGGCGTTGCCCTGATACCGGATGACTTGGCCGGAGATAAGAGGTTTCACCGCGGACTAACTCAGGAGCTACAACACTACACTAGCTCCCAGTCCCGAATCTCTTACGTCGAATTACTGACAGAAGCCAGAGTACAAGAAACCATCAGCAAAGCGAAAGGAGGTCAGTTAAGGATACAGCAAGGACCAGCAAAAACACAATAAGGGGGACCTATCAGACGTTATTTAGCACAGCAACAACAGTACCAGCACCAAACAGAACCATACCAGGTCCCAGAGAAGCCCCACTGTCATCATTGTGGGAAACACGGACATACTAGGAGGGACTGTCTACTTCGCTTAGGGCAATGTATGAGATATGGTTCTGAACAGCATATGATAAAAGACTGTCCCATGCCACAAACATTGACACTTCTACCACCAGTGCAGAGGCTAGCGTTATCAGCACCAAGGCCAGCTTAGTAAATGTGAGTTCTTTTTTGGATAAGCCTTTTGGACAAAGTTTATTTTTTGGGCATGTCGTTACAGGAGTAGTATGACAACTATAAAGACTGGATGAGTCTTATATTCTCTTTGAACTTGAAATATTTGTAACGTCTCTCATCATAATCCAGCGTATTTATATCTTCTGAACTACATTTGACCTATGACTGCTGTTACAGCCTAGTTTTGCAAGCTTATTCTTTTATCAAGCTTGTTCGTATGTATTAGTGGATGCATACATTAATACATTTTCAGAATCAGTGTATTACGGTCTGATCAACCATAGTGCGCTCGGTTCGCCCTTCGCAATACTACATAGTTAACTAGTAGACAAATATACTTGTATTCTATCATCTTCACATGGAATTCGCTATTATTATTCTTCGTCTTCCCTTACTTCGGAAAGATGAAACCTCGTGCCTGGTATAAACTAATATACAGATAGTACTAGAGATTTCCCATAGGCCAATCACATTATCTGATGAATACTCCCCGTAATTAAGGATATATCATAAGTGATATATTTGGTGTAATCCTTGAAGATTGAATAAAATGATTAAATGATTCGAGGAATAATATTCTTGGATATATAAGCCTTAAGTGATAAGATAGGTAAATCCTAAGTTGGGAAGAAATTGCATTTATTAAACATGAGGTGAATCCTTCTAAAAATTGTATCCAGAGAGATTAGATAGAAAGACCCCTACCTTATTTTAATTTCGAAGACGAAATTTTTATAAGTTGGGTAGAATGTAAGATCCCTAATCCTGAAAACCCTATTTTTATTTTATTTAGTAAAATATCTATTATTTGTACATCTAGAGGTTTTATAGAGCCAGTATACATAGATGTTATTATTAAGAAAAAGAAAAGAAATAGAAAATAGAATTTCCTATTGGTACTAACCTAAAAACCCAAACCCACGTGTACTACTTCCCTGCGTAAAATCCACAGCAGAAGCAACAGCCGCGTAAAACTTGTTTTTCTTCTTCGTGCGTAATTATGATAGTGGCAGTAGCAACCCTACGCGTATAACTCAGACGCGTACACACTGCCTTTCTCCGCGCGTAAACCCAACCCGCCTAATTCCATTTTTTACGCGTAACAGCAAAACCCCTGCGTAATATTCTTCACCGCTTAAGATTCCTCTCACCACGCGTAAAACCACACCCCTTAGAAAATATCTGCATCAGAAGCAAAACTCAACTTTGCTTTGCTTTCCTGACCTACACGTGTAAACCTCTCATTCCACCACTCAACACCATTATTACTGATCTCTCCTTGACCGAAATCTAAACCAATGAGAAGCAAGAAACAGCAACAGTAGTTTCTTAAACACTAAGTTTTTTCCACCGCCTCTTATTCCTATATATATTCATGCAGTTCACCCCAAACCAAAAACCCCACTTCTTCTTCAACTTAACATTGTTGGACGTGCACTATAAAAGACTTCTACTCGGCAAGTATACCTTGCTATTGTACTGCTATTTACATTCCATATGATGCTCTCATCTTGTTTTATTTGTATATTTGCATTAGACTTATTTTATGAGACTACTCCATTATCATGTTTCATTAGCCAGGACACAGTTGCTACACGAAGTGTGAGTCTTATATAGATCACGGACTGCGTGACAGGTCTGGTGTCACGCCCTAGTCCCAAAAATACGTAGGACTAGGACACGTAAGCATGCCAGCCGCATGGATATGGCAACTCCAATATATGGAACCAAATCCACACGTACGCTGTAATATGAATATCAAGTCCACAAGTGGTATAAAATATATCACAAGTCACAGGGTATAATCTAAACCTCATCCGCGAAAATCAGATATAAATAATAACCAGCATCTATATAGCTAGATCTCAACATAAATATCTAAGGATGATAGTTGGATGGAAACAAATCCACTACCAACTCGAATAAAAAAGTACAACACAACAAATACAATATAGGAATACCAGCTAACGACCATGGGCTCGAAGAGAAGACATCCTCGCAACACAAGTAATCATCCAAATCTGTGCTCCTGCAATTACTCAAGAACAGATACACCTGGCAGAGGACCAGGTCCTCAGAGGGACGTAACAAGATACAGAAAATATGAGCCAATTTGAATACAGTAAACATGCATCATATTTGAAAATAGATAAGTACGCTGTACAGGACAATCTATATGAATGCAAATGAGGACAAATTTTTGACGTATGGGCAAGGGTAGGCTACTCGATCTAATCCTCACAACCTCACCCTCGTCAGTGGACATCATCAGCCGACATATCGCGGGGGTAGCGACCCTCGGACTCCATCAATCGATATACCGCGGGGGTAGCGACCATCGGACACGACCCACCATAGTGCGTGCTAGTGACTACGGTGTTACCAGAGTGGTTAAAAGCCCATACGCCTAATGATTGTCCTCTATGATATTAAGTGCCATGTGTGTGTCAACATATCTAATACATAGTAATTACTGAAAGAAAACTACACATGCAAGAATAAACAGAAATGCAATAAATATACAAAAATATACTAAGTATGCAAAATACTGTAAGCAATTTGGCAAGGTATCTTGCCTGGGGTCCTGCTGCTGGTATGAATCAGAGTCCAAGTCACAGTCCAAATAGCCTATGTATTACAAATTTATCACGTCAAAAGATAATTTATTTTAATTTATTTAATTCTGGAATAATTACTCTAAAATCCTATTTTAATCTTATTATTCTGATTTTTATGTTAATTCCTAAATTTTGTCCAAAAAAATTGAATTTTATCAACTCGAGACTCATGGCACGCAAATCGAGGTGATCTGTCGACCGAAAAGTCAACCGACACAAACTCAACTTTCATGCATGATTTCCTGTATATTTCAGCGTCAAAAATATGCTAGAATTTACGGCTCGTATGAATTCAAATTCGTTTGGGAATTATGGCACATACAAATTTTGTATTGTGCACCGATGGTTAAATTCTAACCTAGAAGTTCTACAGAATTAACAGTATATAAATACTTCGAATTAAATTTTGGTAAAAATATATGTCAATGATCTCGACATTAGCTTTCCAAAACTTTAAACGGTTCATGATTCTGATTCCTGGTTCTCCCGAAATCGCGAAAATATTGAAATACGTCTATTTTCGGACATGTTGTGCTCTACGAATTTTCCAGAATTTAATACTCATAATTTCGTAAAATAAATTATATAATCAGAAAGCTAACCTCAATATCTTTCTAACACAAGAAACTAGGCCTCGTTTGGAGTCCAGAGCTATGCGCAATGGCTTGTGGAAGATGAAGGAACCCTAGATGGCAATTCTCCAAAATCTCTCTCTCTCTCTACGATAATGGGATAATTAGGGTTATAATATATATATATATATATATATATATATATATATATATATATATAGGGATGTACCTGAGGCTGAATGGATATTTATAGGCTGACACGTGTCAGAATCTGATTGGATGATTTTTGTTATATTATTTGTTTTTGATTTGCCTTTATCAAAACATTATTTAAGTCATTTTAAATCTAAATAACTCCAAATAAATATTAAAAATAATCATAAAAATCTGAAAAAATTACATAAAATATATTTTGAACCTATAAACCCTAGAAAAATGTTTGGGACAATTTTATGTTCATAAGTTTACTACTATAATTAGGAGAAGCTCTAAACATTAGTTTTATCCATTTAACTAAAAATAAATACTAACATTATTCCAAAAATTCTGAAATAATTCCAGAAAATATATAATAATATTATAAACCCTAGAAAATAACGTGGGTCCATTCTATATTCCTGGGCTTTCACAATAAATTCTACAAGTCCTAAAAATTAGTTATTAGTCTAAATAACTCCCAATAAATACTAAAAGTATTCAGAAAATTTCCAGAAAATTCTAGAAAATATATTTGACTATTTAGAACCTAAAATAAAATTTTGGAATATTTTTAATTAAGTTTGAACATAAAATAAATTCTTCAAAGTCCTAGAAAATTAGTTTTACTAGTTTTTTAATTAACTAAAAATTATGGAAAAATCTCAATAATCTAAAATAGCCTAAAAATAATTCTAAATAAATATTTATATAAGTAAATATACTAAAAAAATTATTTTCTAATTAACTAAGAGAATACTCTAAATAAATTCAACATCTATAATAAATATAATAATATAAAATATACACAAAATACCTATTTTGGGTGAGGAAGTTTACAATCTATCCAACTTAAAACAATTTCGTCCTCGAAATTAAAATAAGGCATAATTTGTTAAATCCTTCACATTCGTACATAAGGTACGTCAATCGCAATCTCTTCCAAAAATTTAAATAACAAAATCTATTCAAATCTATCGCGATCACTTCAAAATTAAGATAACCACTGTTTAAATCAAAATTCAACCTGTCGTAATCTCTTCTCAATTTTTTTTAAATAATCAACATTCAAATCTAACTCAAGTCTATATGACATCCCACATCAAAATTTATATCACCATTTCCAACTATCATAATCTCCTCTAGACTTTGAACAATAAACAATTCTAATCAAATCTTATTCCTATTCTCAAATTAAGAATTTTGTACTCTTCAAATATTTAAACTCAATTTACATCCTCAATATTTCAAATAGGTGACCCAACAATCAAAATTGAACTTTTAATTCAAATCATCAAATTATAAATTTTAAATCTAATTCACCAATTGTTCAAGTCTAAAATTCTATATTTATCCTCAAAATTTAAATCGATGATTCATCCTTCAATATTCAAAATTTAAATCATGTGCTCAAAGTATAAATATTTGGTCCGCAATATCAAGGTTTTAAAATTCGTTAAATCCTCATTATCTTAATCCTTCTTTTAAAATTTCTCAAAATTAAAATGACTTGAATCTCCCAATCTAATCTTACTTGATCACAATCTAAAAGAAATTCCTCTCAAGTTGGCAATGCACTGCTACCCAACTTAGAATTTACCCATCTATCACAGAAGGCTATATACTTTAAGAAAAATATTCCTTAATTTATTTACTCATGTCATTCAATCCTCAAAACTTCAACGCCGATTATATCATATATGATATGTCCTTAATTACAAAAGAATAATCCTCAAGTATGTGATCGGCCTACGGGGTATATCTAGTACTCTCTGTGTATTAAACTTATACCAAGCACGAGGTTTCGTCTTTCCGAAATAAGGGAAGACGGAGACCAATAATAAAGAGTTCAGGGGTGAGGTAATAGAATAGAAGTATCGGGATCAAGGAGTTTAAGGAATTCAAATGGAAATTGTCAAAGCAGTTATGGATTGAAATCCTATTTTGGTAATTCTTTGTTCGCATGCTCGTATTAGTACAGTTATGTAACCGATACGATCCGCTCAGACATATCTAGGGGCAAGTATATTCGTCTACCAATCACTACATATCTCAATCCACGTAAAGTAGTATTACGAAGGACGAATCAAGCGCACTAAGGTTAGCTAGACCTTAATACACTGATTCTGAAATGTATTAGTAGGCGTCCCCAATAATACATATCTCATGATCAAGCTCGATAAAAGAGTAAGCTTGCAAAACTAGGCTATAATAGCAGCATAAGTCAAGGTAGTGCAGCAAATATAAGTACGCTAGATGATGATGAAAGGAGGTACAAATTAATTCAAGTTCACAAAATAAAATAACTAAGCAACAATAATAAAAGACTCTACAATCCCTACAGTTATCATACAACCTCCTTGTCTATGTCGCTAGTCGACCAAATGTGGGCAAGGACCTCTAACTTCTATTGTCTGAATAACCACTGTCGTATTATGCTAGTATACAATTAATGTTGTTCAATCACACTTCAATAATAGGTCAAAAGACTATGTGATACTAGGTTGTGAGGTATACTACCCAACTTAAAACAATAAACTAATACTGTGACAGTCTTAAAGGTACCGTAGAAGCTCCTGTTAAGGTCTTCGAGAAGGGGTCTTGGTACTTGTTAGGGTATCCTCTTATATTACATAGGTCATGGTCGTCTTAACTCTTAGTCATAGTGCAAGTGTCAATAGTAAGAATGGGACAGTTACTGGCCTCAAGGGAAAGGGAATATAACTCGTATTGAGGTGTGGTACAAGTTACGCGATTTAAAACTAAGGGATAAGCACCAGGTCTCAATCTACAAGAATAACTTAACTATCAAGTTCTAACTACTAAGCACACAATTTCAAAATTCAAGATTACAACTATAATCCTAGCAAACTATGTGTCCTTAACAAAGAAATAAATTACTTGGCCTACTATCAGAAGTGTCAGGTGGCACGAGTTGAAAGATAAAGAAAAGAAGAACGTAATTTTGGTCGTCGTACAATTAGCGAACGCTATGGTCACAGGAGAACAATATATGAAAATAGAGGGGCTCTAGATAGCATCATGGTTTTCCAAGGGAAAGGGGTATGCTAGTCTCTGTGTTTGAGGTATGATTAGGAAAATATTCTATGCATTGCTCTTGGCTTTCTAAGGTACTGTCTGCTTATCTCAAGACAAGAATCTAAATTTATGGTTCTCCAATACTCATCTAACGGCGTGGGTTAGGTTCAGTCCTAATATTCACTTTGGTTTTCTATTGGTTTCTCAATGCTAGGGGCAACCATAATGGTAAACTTCTAACTAACTCTAGTAGTGTCTATACTACTCTCAAGTCCTCTTAACACATCAGGGGGTAATGGTAAACCAATTCTAGAGATAAGGAATTCTAGGGTTCACTAGACATCCTAAACTTAGTGGTGTGTCAGCACTCTAGTTGTACTCTTAATAGGAAGGTTACCCTACTTATCATCTAACAACAAGAACTTCTATATTCTAGGAGAGACTATACTAAAGGAACTATTATGGGAGTACAGGAATCATGCAGGATGCAATTATTCAAATATAATAGATTAGAAGAAAGATGAGTCATAGTCAATTGTGGATGAGATCCTATACTCTAGTCCTAGGTGCAGGCTTGTTCGGTACAGTAACGTAACCGAGACAATATGCTCTCGACCTGCATGGGCCACCACAAAAACATGTCACGCCCCAGTCCCAAAAATGCGTAGGACTAGGACACGTAAGCATGCCAGCCGCATGGATATGGCGACTCCAATATATGGAAACCAAATCCACACGTACGCTGTAATATGAATATCAAGTTCACAAGTGGTATAAAATGTATCACAAGTCACAGGGTATAATCTAAATCTCATCCGCGAAAATTAGATATAAATAATAACCAGCATCTATATAACTAGATCTCAACATAAATATCTAAGGATGATAGTTGGATGGAAACAAATCCACTACCAACTCGAATGAAAAAGTACAACACAACAAATACAATATAGGAATACCAGCTAACGACCATGGGCTCGAAGAGAAGACATCCTCGCAACACAAGTAATCATCCAAATCTGCGCTCCTGCAATTACTCAAGAACAGATACACCTGGCAGAGGACCAGGTCCTCAGAGGGACGTAACAAGATACAGAAAATACGAGCCAATTTGAATACAGTAAACATGCATCATATTTGAAAATAGATAAGTACGCTGTACAGGACAATCTATATGAATGCAAATGAGGACAACTTTTCGACGTATGGGCAAGGGTAGGCTACTCGATCTAATCCTCACAACCTTACGCTCGTCAGTGGACATCATCAGCCGACATACCGCGGGGGTAGCGACCCTCGGACTCCATCAATCGACATACCGCGGGGGTAGCGACCATCGGACACGACCCACCATAGTGCGTGCTAGTGACTACGGTGTTACCAGAGTGGTTAAAAGCCCATACGCCTAATGATTGTCCTCTATGATATTAAGTGCCATGTGTGTGTCAACATATCTAATACATAGTAATGACTGAAAGAAAACTACACATGCAAGAATAAACAGAAATGCAATAAATATACAGAAATATACTAAGCATGCAAAATACTGTAAGCAATTTGACAAGGTATCTTGCCTGGGGTCCTGCTGCTGGTATGAATCAGAGTCCAAGTCACAGTCCAAATAGCCTATGTATTACAAATTTATCACGTCAAAAGATAATTTATTTTAATTTATTTAATTCTGAAATAATTATTCTAAAATCCTATTTTAATCTTATTATTCTGATTTTTATGTTAATTCCTAAATTTTGTCCAAAGAAATTGAATTTTATCAACTCGAGACTCATGGCACGCAAATCGAGGTGATCTGTTGACCGAAAAGTCAACCGACACAAACTCAACTTTCATGCATGATTTCCTGTAGATTTCAACGTCAAAAATATGTTAGAATTTACGGCTCGTCCGAATTCAAATTCGTTTGGGAATTATGGCACATACAAATTTTGTATTGTGCACCGATGGTTAAATTCTAACCTAGAAGTTCTACAGAATTAACAGTATATAAATACTTCGAATTAAATTCTGGTAAAAACGTATGTCAATGATCTCGACATTAGCTTTCCAAAACTTTAAACGGTTCATGATTCTGATTCCTGGTTCTCCCGAAATCGCGAAAATATTGAAACACGTCTATTTTCGGACATGCTGTGCTCTACGAATTTTCCAGAATTTAATACTCATAATTTCGTAAAATTTATTATATAATCAGAAAGCTAACCTCAATATCTTTCTAACGCAAGAAACTAGGCCTCGTTTGGAGTCCGGAGCTATGCGCAATGGCTTGTGGAAGATGAAAGAACCCTAGATGGCAATTCTCCAAAATCTCTCTCTCTAAGATAATGGGATAATTAGGATTATAATATATATATATATATATATATATATATATATATATATATATATAGGGATGTACCTGCGGCTGAATGGATATTTATAGGCTGACACGTGTCAGAATCTGATTGGATGGTTTTTGTTATATTATTTGTTTTTGATTTGCCTTTATCAAAACATTATTTAAGTCATTTTAAATCTAAATAACTCCAAATAAATATTAAAAATAATCATAAAAATCTGGAAAAATTATATAAAATATATTTTGAACCTATAAACCCTAGAAAAATATTTGGAACAATTTTATATTCATAAGTTTACTACTATAATTAGGAGAAGCTCTAAACATTAGTTTTATCCATTTAACTAAAAATAAATACTAACATTATTCCAAAAATTCTGAAATAATTCCAGAAAATATATAATAATATTATAAACCCTAGAAAATAACGTGGGTCCATTCTATATTCCTGGGCTTGCACAATAAATTCTACAAGTCCTAAAAATTAGTTATTAGTCTAAATAACTCCCAATAAATACTAAAAGTATTCAGAAAATTCTAGAAAATATATTTGACTATTTAGAACCTAAAATAAAATTTTGGAATATTTTTAATTAAGTTTGAACATAAAATAAATTCCTCAAAGTCCTAGAAAATTAGTGTTACTAGTTTTTTAATTAACTAAAAATTATGGAAAAATCTCAATAATCTAAAATAGCCTAAAAATAATTCTAAATAAATATTTATATAAGTAAATATACTAAAAATTTTATTTTCTAATTAACTAAGAGAATACTCTAAATAAATTCAACATCTATAATAAATATAATAATATAAAATATACACAAAATACCTATTTTTGGTGAGGGAGTTTACATCTGGCCTCCTGTATGTATGAGTCGTACGTTAGGGATAACTGCTGATAGAAACTTTGTATGCTAGAAGACACTACAGTTATTATAGGTCCAAGGACATAGTCTATTGAAGTACGGTGGTCCAAACCTTATCCTTGTTTGGTTGCAGGATTGGGCCAGGGTACTAAGGATAGGCTATGAACCAGACCATGGCATGGATGTGGCATGATTAGAGCATTGGGCGGGGAGGACTACTAGTAGGCGTATGGGACACCCCACTTCCTCTATGCAGATTCCACCCTCGACTGTTACTGTTTACATGCGCCCTTGTACTGGGGACATATGTGGCATATACTAGCCAGTTGTCACGATTGGTGAATTACGTCAGCATGTGTCTAGACTACACTTTCCATACGCCCAAAGTGCCTCAAGTTGCATTTCACCTAGACGGTTAGGCGACCCATTGGATGTTTATATTTCAGTACTTATCGGCATGTTTATATGTATCTTGTTACGTCCCACTGAGAACCTGGTCCCTTTCCAGATATGGACGAACGGGAGTACCCACAGGAGTACGGACCTGGACCGGACACTACGTACCTGACTGAGGAGGCCTTACCTTCAGAGTACCTATGATTTTATTACCGCTGTTTAGTTATGTTGCTACTTCAGTATAGTCACTTTTGTAGTAGATTTGTTTCCACCTGACTATCAGACTTGATACCTTATATCTGGATATTTATTATTATTCAGCCTTTATTACTACTGATTAATTGTGCTGTGAATGAGATATAGATTGTGTATGACTTGTTGTGACAGTATATTACCACTGGTGGATTGGATATTCATGTACAGCGTACGTATGTATATATTTTTCATATATTGGAGTTCGTATACATACGGCTGGGCGTGTTACGTATTCCTAGTCCTACGTATTTTGGGACTGGGGCGTGACACCTCACACCAGGCTCGTCTTAGCCGCTCGCGGGATCAAGACTTACCGCTCGCTACATGCTTGCTCAATTAGCGTATGCCTCAGGTCCGGGCTATTGTTAGTGCCACCATCAACCAGTCCCTGAAACTCGGGTTCAGGGATTTTTGCCGTAACAAAGATGTCACCATACTCTCATGCATGAAGATCCATCGTCGCAAGACAGAGTAAGGTAACAATGGCTTAAGGGCAGTTACCGAATTTATCCCTTATTAAACCATTGTCTCCCCGAACCAGATACCAAAAGGAGCCTATCGGTCGAGAAGTAAATTCCTCCATTTAGCAATTGAGTTCTTTCACTCCTAATCCACAAACAGAAAACCAGCTATATCCGATCTTGGTTGGCCTTTCACCACTAGCCACAAGTCATCCACGTATTTTGCCACATACGTGGGTGCGGTCCTAAGCACTGCCATTAAACTTTCTTTGCATTTATTTTCGAGAGGAAAACTCTTTCATAATAATAAAATTTCCTTAAAGAAATTATTTGGATTTAATTTTCAAAAAAGCATTTATAAATAATTACATGAAACGATATTGTACATTTTCATTTAAACCCTTAGTCAATTTTTGCAATTTTAAATTATACTTGGATACATATGCATCCCAAGTGTCATGGTGCACGAGAAGATATGGTAATTTGGTCTTTTTACCCAAAAGATTGTAATTATGACGTTTTTGGATATTTTCTTAATGTTATATATATAATGTATAGAGGGGGGTTTCATACTTTCCATTCCCAACCTACTCTCTCCCTTGGAGCCGCTGTCACCGCCTCTCTCCCCCTATGTCTCGTTTCTCTCCCTTTCTCTTGTCAATCTCCCTCTATCTCCTTCTTCCATCTCTCTCTACCGCCTCTCTTCCTTTTGTGGCATTTTCGTGCGCTCGTACGTCCACACGGCCTCACGCCAACCCCGTCATTTGCAACTGCGACCCCCGCCCAGTTAGTCACAGCCACCGACGCCCCTCACCATCGGACGACCTCCCTCTTGGTCGCACTCCACCACCACTACCATCATTATCACCTCCTTTATTTTCTCCTTTTTCCTCCTCTTCTTATTCCTTCACACACAAAGAAGAAGAAGAAGAAGAAGAGATTGGAGAAGAAGAAGAACCTAACCCTAGCTTCCAAATCCTAGCAAACCCAGGTAAGCCCCTTTCTTTGACTTTCATTTTTTTTTCTTAGTTTAAGGTGTTTCTTAAAATGTTTCTTCCAATATTTTTTTTAATTTGCATGCCTAATGAAAATCGGATATGTATGCGAATGAGCTACTACTTTAGGAAAACCCTATTAAACAACCAAAGTGTGAAAGCTCTTTTCCACTTTATTCATTTTAATTGCTAATTATGTTTAAGATTTAATTTTAATTTCTAAAAATTACATATAAATTGTCTTGAACATCTAATTATGAGTTACGACACAATTTGGACACATGATTTAAGGGAGTGAAAGTAATACGAAAAATGGTTGTTTGGTTTTGGAAATGGTTAATTATGTATGTTGATGGTTACATGTTAAATATGTTACGATGTGTAGATATGAATGATACTAATGTGCAGAAGAAAGTAAGGATTATGATCACGAATCATTTTGTAAGACACTCTCTCTCTCTCTCTCTCTCTCTCTCTCTCTCTCTCTCTATATATATATATATATATATATATATATATATATATATAAAGAGAATCATATACCAATTTAGCATAGTGAAATGTTATAAGAAGTGTGTAAATTATTTTAAGTATATTGATGTTCCTAATTAATTTTGGAGCTAAATTGATATTCTCGGAACAAATATAGGTAAAAATAAGAGATAATTATGGTAAGGTCATTTGAAAATAGATGGGAAGGGACTTTAGATACTAGTTAACTATATGGACTTTCAAAATCATATCCTAAATTTATATCCTTGTAGATATGAGAATTTTCTACTAATATCCAAGGTATTATAGTTTTGGACTAGAACCCTTGGGTTATTGTATAAAAAAAAACCTAGAGTACTGGAAATTGGGAATCATGATTCTAAGTGGCTATGTCATGAAACTAGTTTTAATACTATAGAAGCTACATAAATCCATGATACTTTACCAAATAAACATTAAATTGGATAATATTGAAATGGGGAAAACTATCCAAGACTCTAGAAAAATGACTTATTTATAATTATAAGTAACTGTTGTCTAGATAGGGTATTTGAGCATTATAAGTTGCTCTTAGGACTAGTACGAGGCATTCTTACGCCTTATTAAACAAGGGTTGTATAGGCAACCATGGAATGAATTTTCATAAGCGATACTAGACTGTATTATTTATATTGGACTCTAATTTGAACTATTATTTAGAATTCAGCCTTAATTAAGTTCGAAATGTCATATTGACTTAGTAGAATTAGAAAATTTTAGATATAATACACTATCATTTATATTTTAAGTTCTCGAGGCCGTATCGACTCAAATTAGTCAAACATGACACTAGGAATTTAATTGATATATAAATTCAGCATTTGCACCATGCTTAGAATTCCTTTTGATAATTATGGATATTAGAAAACTTAAGGATATTGATGAGGTTCTTATATTTTAGTATATGACTAGTGTAATGGATCTGAAATCGACGTTTCGATGGTTTTTGACCCATAATTTATAGAATTCAGAATAAACTATAACTTTTTTAAATTTCTTGTTAGGCTACATAGTCATAGATTTAGTTATTAAGTTTATTGAAGTTTCTAGAACTTCGAAAACTTTTGAAAACACAAAATTTTATTTGTATATAGCTACGTATTAAATATGATTATTTCTTAATCAAATGGAATTAGTACTAGAAATATTTGAATGATTTGATATGGTGTTTGATATACAAGCTATTAGGAGTTGTATTTCTCATTTTGTATGATTATGATATCTAAAATGTTTGTATTGATCTTAGACTTGTATTGAGCTTTATGGATTTGTGTAGTTGACCTGAATCGATGCTAATTTGCTGAAATAACTAATTGATAAGGTAAAGGCCTAGCACTGATAAAAAAAAAATCTTGTTTTGCAATTTAAAATTATAAATATATAGATTGCGAATTTAAAATTCTATGAAGGGTTACTTCGGATCTTGTATATAAATTGTGAAAATTTTCGGAATCCAAAATACAAAGAGAAGACTCTACCAAATTTTCAGGAATACCCAAAGTTTGCCATTTTTTAATCCGAAAATTGGTTAAACATATTTAACCCTATTTTAGGAATTTTGAGACAGTTTTCTTAGAGACGGACTTTTGAATAATATTTAAGTCATAGGGGTAGAATTCATTTATAATTTAAGATATGCAGGACATGGACACGCAATCGAAACCTACTCATGTGTATCATGTGTTTCTGTGGAAGGAAAACTGGATAATATTCTGTGTTTTTATTATGTTCATTTGAAAATAGAGTAATGTGTTGTGATTATGATATCTAGCAATTCTGTCATGTTTTCATTCAAAGAGAATAAGATATTGAGATTTTGACATATTGAGTTCATGTTATGATCCTCTCTAAAAGAACTCAAATTTTGAGACAGTGTTCATTTGGATACACGAACCCAGATTCAATAATTCATGCTTGTGCCCATCAGAAACTTAATACAAGATAATAGAACATGAATGTTTGTAACTTTAGGTTAGTGCATTGGACGAAAGAGAACAACTGGATCATGTCCACCGGAATTCAAGAATCTGATCATTTATCATATTTTTAATTTATTTCATTTTACTTTCTCGTCCTTGACTGAGGACTTGCATATCGTTTGACGACGCAGTATTGTTTACTAGATTTGTAGAAATATTTCAAAGCTACTATTGTATATTGAAGAACAACTGAAAAACAAGAATGAGATGTTGCAATTATATATATATATATATATATATATATATATATATATATATATATATATATATATATGCTGCTAGTCTAGTGGTAGAGGGGAGACATGCGACCCGGGTGGTCGGGAGTTCGAGTACCAGAGGGGATGAGTTTGATTCTATTTACCAGTTCAAAAAAAAATATTCGTATTAATAGTTGTACTTGGGTAGAATAGTCAATTTCCTATTTATAGTTTAGAATGTCCTTAAACCAAATTGCTATTTATTTTATTTATACAATATTTGGTGTTTGATAAAACTATCCTACAACCTTATGGACAACCATCGTGAATATAAATACTAAAGTATTCGTATGACGCGTAGTCTCATGTTAAGCTCAACTCATTGTATTTCGGAAGCTAAACTGAGACTAGGATTGCCAAGTGCAACTGAGACTAGGATTGCCAAGTGCTGTCCCAGCTTGATCATCAGCACATGGCCAACCCAAAGTCTCTGAAGAACATGGATTATGAAGGTTCCGGTTCTCCTAAATGTCTTTTCTTTCCTTCCAGAAAACGCGGAGGGTAACAACTACGGGAGGTGTTTCTTAAAACCTACTGCATTTGGTGATGGATTTCCAAACTCAGACTTGCTAATAGAAAAACAACATATGGCCTTGAGATGTGAATGAGAGAAGTTACAGGTGCAGAAAGTAGCTGTTTCAGTGGACTCACTTCTAGCTTAGGAGTATGGCAACAGCAACCTGCGAGCAAACATTCTGAAAGATCAAAAGCAAAGGGGGGTGGTCGTCCAAGTGAGATGCAGGTGCCGGTGCCATCGACGCACAGGCACGTGCTCGCACGCAGCTCCAGGGCCCCAATTTTCAGGTACATGTACCTTTCATGTGGACTTCAAGATTTCTGCATCTACAACCAAAATACATAGAATCTAGTTATTTTCCTTGCTCCGCGTATTCATTTTGATCACTCCCAGTCCCAATTGGGTCGAACATTGACAGGAAAGTTCCTTTATATCATACATGTGCAACACCATACGCATGTTGAAATCCAGTTCACAAATTGCTAAATGTGATTTGTCGTGTAGTTGAAACTGTAAATGTCGGGGCATCTGGTACTTCTGTAGAAGGAATCCTCGAACTTGTATTGATCACATACTTGGTAAAAAGTTTTCCAGGTTTTGCGTTATGTATGTTGACCCATCTTACAATTCACATCTCACATGGAAGTGTAAGCACCTGGTTCGACCGAAAGAAATGTCAGCTCAGAGTAAACATTTAAAAAACAAAGAATCCAATTATTCAGACCCCATAAGAAATTTATAGGCAGAACTTACTCTCATCAACTAAATCATCTTACCTTTCACATGGCATATGGTTGACTGAATTTACTTTTGAGAAAGTATATTCATTTGAATTGCTCAGCAGTCAGAAAATCCAATTGTATGGTGAATGCAGAGTAAAGAAAAAGAAAATTTTAAGAAATATGAACGGATCTTCGTTCCTAACTGTCACCATTATTGCTCTAGACAGCTCTGAAAGAATCTATTTCCCTGTAATAATGAACGTAGAGGAACATCAAGAAACGGGTACTTGGCTATACTAAAGAAATGGATTGAACACAAAATGGGTCAGTTATCTGCACCTTGAAAGAAAATGTGATCTCTGCACTATCAATTTGTAATGTAACTCTTCTCAATTTGACTTCTCGAGACTGACCAAGTTTGAGGAGGCCCTGAACAATGAAAAAGAAAAGTGATGCTTCCCAAAATCATAGTAAGGTAAGGTTTAAATTTAAGAAACTTCGAATGTGGCATTCGAACCTGATCACTAAGCACTCCACACATGCTTGTGAATTCCAGCATTCCAAGTGCAGGGACTTGGGTAGATTTGCAGATTTCTACATATGATTTATTCAACTGCATCAATTACAGATCAGAATCGATGAGTACAAATACCAGAAACCAATCAATGCTGTTACACAGCTGTAGCAGAATTGTTTGCTTCTAGCTGATGACACTCTCCTTTCTGTAGTTACACGTTGAATAATACAAGTGAAGAAAACTTTTTTTTTGGGTGCGGGTAGCCAACATCATCATGTCTATTATTATCAAAGACGAGTTTGTCTACAGAGCACGGTAAATAAATAATCAAAGCCTTAGAAGAAAATTCACCAATTAAAAAAAAAATTAAGATCGATCCTAGCATGGTTTGCTAAACATGGTGTTAGCATGGCGTTCCAAGACCAAACCTGATGTGTTCTGTGTTCTCTTCATATTGTTAACAAACAAACAAAAAAGGCGAGCGGAGTGAGCTGAATAATCGAAGTGAGGCGACCGAAGGGAGGGTGAGGCGAACGCTAGTGAGGCGAGCGAACCCATAGGGCGGTGACCGTTAGGGAGGTAATAGAAGGATTGACCTTATGCATATAGACGTGGCCCTCAGGAAACGGGCCCGGTGCCAATGAAGTGTGCACGACCCGTGTAACATGAGCTTTAGACCTCTACTCTCCTTAACTCAATCTCCAAACTTGCCAAAGACTGCTCACTTACGAAATAGGCCTAAGCCTATGCCAATGGACTCGTGACATCCATGTACTGAGTCGTCAAATGAGCCACGTTAAGAAAGTCCAAGCTTATACACATTGGCCCAGAATTGCCCTTTTAGGACCATGGGGTTGTTGTGGTTTGAACATAGGCTCAAACATTCTTGGAAGGTCCTAGCTACGCCATGCGTTCCAAAATGGAAAAAAAGAAATGGGAGAGAAAGAGCAGATGGATCATATCCCCTATATCGAAGACTCGTTCCTATCTATTGATAGAAAGATCTTCGTCAAATATCGGAATTCCTCATATCCAAGTTCCCACAAACACCCCACCCATACGAGGGGGGCTCTGAGATTCCTTAGGGACTAGACTAGAAGGTGAGGAATGGGTCGCCCTCGTAGCAGCAATACCCTGACTTTCAGTAATGTCTTTCGTTAGTAGAGAAAAAAAGGAATCTCAAACCGGAATAAAGGATAGTCAAAGCACTATGCTTTTCGAAGTCCGGTATTTACTTAAAGCGCTTTCGAGATCTAAAGATCCAATAGGCCCGTCTAGTTAGTGGATGAAACATTTAGCTACCAGACGGGCCCAAAAGTTTGTAGTTCAGCCCTCCTTTCCCATGCGGAGTCACAGGAGAAGGTTAGGAGTCTTACACTAGAAGAAAGCAGCTTAAGAGGGAGGTCCAAATATTTGCTATTAAATTATACAAGATCAAATCAGCACGATGAAAGAAAGCACTACATCTTACCCAAGTAAAGCTAGATATTACCAAAAATATTATGAAGTAAGATATTGTTCTTTTTCTGTTCCCATTAGATATGATTACCTATAACCATGATAAGAATAGAGAGCCTTGCAAGTGTTGAGGCTTAGCAGCAACAAAATGGTTTTCTAGTATTACAATAGAAATTGCATTGCCATTCGTGTAGAAGAAGTCAGCAGGCTTTGGTAAGAGACTCAATAAATGGGATAAAGAAGTGTTTGGGAATCTTGACCAAAGAAAGAGGAGGTTATTAGGCAGATTGATGTCTTGGAGAGGAAAGAAGATGTAGATGCTCTCAAAAGCGCAGTTTGAATTATTGACAACTCCTTGGAGTGTGACTTCTGATATATACCTAGAGAATTACGTGGAAACTGTTGGATTGTATCTCGTTTCCGGATGAGCGCTTAAAGGGGAGTGACAATGGTGTTGGTAATTTAGTCTCACATCAGGTAGGAGGTGGGATCATGAGGTGTAGATAATTGAAATTAGTTTGGACCTTACATGAGAATTCTCTTTTAAGGTATATGGGTCCAGTCCAATATCACACATCATGGGCGAACTCCGGTTGGGGTCACACCATGTTCCCAACAAGTGGTATCAAAGTCTAAGGTTACGAGGTTGGTTTCGACGACTCTAATTGGTTCAAAACAGATTGTGCTAAACGTTCATGCGTATAATCGGATTATATAGACTCTTCTCGAGGTGGAGTAGGAACATCCTCTATAAGGTGGTCTGAAGACGGTTCAGACCTAAGGTTAGAGGCAACTACACAAATTGGCTTCAAATATGGGTCTGGCAGGCCAAAGGTGGAGCAAGACGTTGTGGTTGGCACACAATGGTGGTGTGGATAAAAAAATTATTTTTGGTTTTGTGGTCGAATGGATCAAAATAAGAATATGTTGGGCCTCCTCGATTCTCGGCTAGCGGAAACGAGAAAAGGTAGCCAGAGTGTACTAAGATTGTTCGGCTAGCGAAAACGAGTTACAGTGGAGATTGTTGGATTGTATCTCGTTTCCAGATGAGCGCTCAAAGGGGGTAACAATTGAGTTGATAATTTAGTCTCACATCGAGTAGGAGGTGGGACCATGATAATTGGGATTGGTTCAAACCTTACATGAAAATTCCCTTTTATGGCATATGGACTAGTCCAATATCACACCTCATGGGTCAAGTCCGGTTCTTGTCACACCGTGTTCCAAACAGAAACAACAATCAAGGGAGACCTGGTTGAGGGTGGGAAACTGAATACAACATACATTCATATAGCAACTAATATCAGACAGTGGCAACTTGATACTCCGGGTGTAGGGACATTAGAAGAAGCTTTGAGTAAACAAAGACCATGGCCCTGACGGTTTTTATTTCTTTCAGCCAATAAGAGGGCACCCTTAACATCCTTCGAGACTTTTATCACAGTAACTGCATCGTCAATACAATCAAATACGCACAGTTTGGTCTCATGCCAAAGATGTATAATCTAGATTGAGTCGAGACTACAAAATTAATGGCCAAAGAATATAGAGCTATAGCTCAAATTGTTAGCTACTTAGTCATATAGAGCTATAGCTCAAATTGTTAGTTACTGAGTCATTGCCTAACAATCCGCTTTCCCACAAGAGAACCAAACATATCGAAGTGGATTGTCACTTCGTTCGAGATGTAGATATGAGCAGTCAGATTTGTGCTCCATTCACTTGTTCCTAAGATCAAATAGCGAATCTATTTACAAAGCCACTAGCTACAGTCACATTCTTTGTGTTATGTACTAAAAGCTAAATGCATGAAATATAATATATGTGCTCTACCTTGACGGGTTAGAACAATTAGTGTCTATACATAGTTGGTATCTCTTCATACTCCATATTCCCAATCGGCCAGAACCCAAAGAGGGAGGCTCACCCTCTCCTATAAATATGTACTCGTTCCACACCAATGAAACTGACCACTAGGAGTTGAGCCTCGTTCCTAACTATAACTATGTGATTACACAAGTGCTTTGAGGTCAATTTCAATGTAATTGACGCAATATCTGAAATTAAACTGACATAACTTGGAATGTCCTGCATATACATAGCTCTTGTGTTGTCAAAACATGGAAAGAACTCAAGTCTTAATAGCCTTCCTAGAGCATGGGCAAAAGAACAGTTACAAATTCAACAAAATATTTAGACTATTGAATTGGGTAAAGCAAAAAGATTGCCAAGCTTTAGCATTGTGGCGATAAACTTCAAAATGTAGCATTGTCAACCATAAGCAGGGGCGGAACCAGTGTTACAAGGGACGTGGGTCGCTTTGGTACGTGGTATGGGTACAGATACGTGGTACGGTACCTCAACCGGTACGCGGTGCGGTAGGGGTAGGCTTATTCGGTACACTATTTGGGGTCGATGTTCGTTTTTATCTGGGTCGTCTTTTGTACCATATACAATTATATAGAAGTATACACTATATAAAAATAAAATAAAAAAGAAAGAGTGTAAGAAGAAGAAGCAACAGCAAAATGAGCAAAGAAGCAGCAACACTGCAGCAGCAACAGCAAGCCAGCAGCAACATCTCCATCCTCCGTATGGGTCACTAAATTTGACGATCTGGATCGCGAACGCACCCCGTTCGAGATCGTTCGTCTCAATTCGTGGGACGTAGGGGGGTTGGCGAATTAGGCAACACTGGACGGAACTATTTGGAGGGTAGGGGTGGCCTTGGCCCCCCACATTTTAGTGTTGTACCACATTTATAGGGAGTAAGTTGAGATAACTGTCAGACTTATCAAAATTGAAGTGTAATTATGGTATATTGCTCCCCCCTCCCGCCGGAAACAAAAACTGCCCCACCCCCCACCCCCCCCCAAAAAAAAACCATTACTTCCCTGTTTCGCCCCTGGCTATAAGCTTGAAAATATAAAGAGAGACATTACAAAGTTCTAGCAATGTAGTAACAAACTTGAAACTAAATACAATGGGGACAAACTTGCCTCTCCAATGGTTGTAGCGTTCTTCTTGCTCTGGCGGAAAAGCTTCACTATGGAGCACAATAATATCTGCAAATAGGAGGAAGATTTAAAAACAATGGCCGTTGCCCAGCCGAAATGATTTCGTCTAAAGGCTTAAAGATTTCTCTTAGAAATCAGAAGAATTTCCAACTGGATATCTGCATACTGGAATAGGCTGAAAAATAAATGTAAAATATTAACAGTAGCGCACATCACAATGACTAGTTATGAACATTCCTTTTTGGTTAAAAAGATGAAAATGTATTATCTCACGTGAGCAATCTTTGTAAGTTTGTAACTGACAAAATAACCCCAGATACCCACCATGACACATAAACGAGATCAAGGAGAAGCAAGTCGGCTAACAAAAAAAACCCAGAATTAATGGAAGGTCCAAGTAAAAATTGAGATTCTCTTAGAACACATTTTTTGGAAGAAAATAAAATACCATTGAAACCAACAGTTAGCCAGCCAGTCGCAAGCTTGTTATATAGCTAGAACCTACAACAGTCGTGGCCAGAGTATATGACAAGAATCCTCCTCGTGAGAAATCTTTCGTAGTTAGTCACTCACAAGATGACCCAAGATATACACCATAACACATAAACAAGATCAAGGAGAAGCAAGTCAGCTAACAGACAAACCCCACTCATTCAAGGCTTACATGCCGATAACTTGCCTAGCTGGATCACAGGATAATTCTTGTATGATGACTCTACGAGAATAAGGCCCTACTGAGCTACCACTTGGTCCAACTCGACTAAGCATTTGAGTAACAATGACATGTGGCATGGTCATTTATCACTCTATAATTCGTGAATCCCTTATCAATCATCTTCATTCCAACCACCAATCTTTGTTGCTTAGGGTGGAGACTTTCAAAACATAGTTTGAAGTATCAGCCGATAGGCCGATACTGATACAGTTTGGCATGTCCCGATCCAATACTCTGGCCGAAATTGGAGGATCTATTTTCAATCGACTAGGCAAAGAAAATTGAACGAAAAAAGACCAATTAGTAAGGGTGTCAAAGTATAGTAAGGTGGTTAAAGAAAAGAAAAAACTTATTTATCGCAGAAAAATCAATTCGTAAGGGTGACTAATATTTCATTTAATTTCAAATAAAAAGAAGTACAAAAATGTGATCATTGTTTTCAGATTTCGTATTTCTGGAGTTTCGGTATTTAATTTTTTTCTCAAAAAGCATATCTATATAGTATTCGTATTTTCTTAGATATGTTTCTCAAATTTTATGAATTGGTTTTGAGTTGGTGTCTTGGTTTTAACTAGCATAGCTAGAGTTTATAATTGGTTTCATTGGTTTCTCGATTTTCGTGTCACAGTACCGCAAGAGTAGAATACTCGAGTGATACCTAAAATTATAAATCGAATTGATGACTTATGTAACTTTATATTTTTATGAGTTTATTGAGAAACGTGTCATCCCGCAGAGTTTTTGAGACTTGTAGAGACCTATGGAATGACCATGTATTCCGTCTAGGACCCGCACGTAGAATCGGAACCTCAAGATTTAGATTTTTTTTTTTCCTAATTTTACTGCGAGACAGTATACTGCCCAGTATACAATTACCTGCTGTGTGATTGGAAAAATGTTATTTTTGGACCATTGGATCTCATCCAATGGTTGAGATTAGACCTAGGGCTTTATAAAATTTATATGAGCCTTAATCCTCATTCATTCCATTATTATTTTCTATTCTCTCTCATGGTTTCCTCTTGACCCAAGGGAAGAGAACTCTCCTTCGCTCTCACTCCACCACCTCTTTCCGCGAGCTCGTGAGTGTCAAGAGAGTGAGATTGTGCTTTTGAGCCGTCCTAGAGGTGGACACGAACACGACACATCATCCTAGGAGTCTGTGTCAGTCGTATCGCCTGCCCGTAGACAAGTACATCTTGATGTCGACAATGAATTTCGATTAGGTTTGATACGGTATTCATGATTTCGGTTGAGTTTTGATATGGTTTCCATGTAAACACTTGGGTTTTCTCTTCGATTTCGACTTGCATTTGTTTGCAGTAGGGAGTACTCATATTGAGACCTTTGCTCTTGACGGTACTCGAATTGATCGAGTATCGATCATTTTATTGGATTTCTAGATTTTTGTCGACAACTCGTTTTATGGCAACGAGAAGTATTAGATGTTTCTCCACAGCACGTACACGTGATTACGAGCATTCACTTTCCAGATTTTGATTTCGTTGTATATCGGTCGCCCGGGGACCGATTCTACGCTTTCCGATACAATTTTCTGCTCTTTACTGGGCCAGATTTATGCAGACAGTATATTGTCCAGTATATTGTTTACACAATGTAGTTATATTAATGTTTATTGTCCCCGGACAGTATACTGTGTATTAGACAATGTTACCTAATGTTTATAAAATACAAAAACCAGGTGATATAGCCGTTGACTATCTTAACTAGGATGGTAAGTAAAATGCACCTGAATATTCCTATGAAATAACCACTACATTGGTAACTATCAAATGTTTTAATGACTCCATGCTCCACATGTGGTTTGCCTCATAATCTTGGTTTAACACCTTATTTAGGACTAAGAGTTAGTTTGCATTCCGAACAATCCACAATAAATTAACTTGGGCCTCTTAGCATTTCGACATTGCTCTCTTAGCAAAAATACATAGTTCCGCTGACAACCTTGCACATGCAAGGCCTTTTGAGGACCACACTAGTCCAGAAATAAGACCAATTCAGTCTTAGTTGACTTCACAAGTATGCTACAGTGTTATAAAAGGCAAAAAAAGTTGACGCCTGGGCGCTGGGCGACCATGGGCCGCGTAGGATTCAGCCGGAATCGGCTCTGTAGGCAGATCAGGAAAAAAAGCGGAGAAAAGTGGTCGCCTAGGCCGCGCTAGGCAGCTAGACGGCCGCCTAGAAATGAGCAGCCCTAACTTACCTGAGCAGTGAGCAGCAGCCGGTCATCCGCGAGCTCACCGACCTCCGCCACTACCCGCGAGCAGCCAGCAGCGCCACCATGTATGTTTTCTTCTTTTTGTTTTGTTCTTATTCTTCTTCTCCTGTTTTGAAGTCTTTTTTTAAGTCACGGGTTTTTTTGACTGAATAGTGACTAGTCACTTTTTTGACTGAATAGTGACTAGTCACTTTTGAAGCTTTTTTTTTAAGTCAGTGGTGGTCTTATAATGGACTACATCACAGAACACAGTAAGAATAATGAGTGACTGAATCAAAAAAAAAAAAAATGAAGTCTATTCTTTTAAGTCGGTACTAGTTTTTCTTCCAACGACCACCTAGAATTAGGCGGCCGCCTAGACGGCCCAGGCGCTAGCCAGTGGGTGACCGTCCGCCTAACGTCTAGCCCCTTTTACAATCTTGATGCTACAATAATTGAGGAATGCCACAAGCTCAGACTGACACTTCGATAAACCAACAACATATCTGAGATAAAGAAGCCCAAAGCTAGTAGAGCTGTGAGTATAGTTACAAGGTACACCCAAATCCTCATTGGACCACATTCTAGTACGAGCGTTCCGGTTAGGATACATTTTCCATCCATATCATTATGGTACTTGATTCGGATCGCTGAATTTGGCGATCTGAATTGATTATTGAAATCTTACTATAAACTTGTTTTTGCAAGATATTCTCTCAATACAAAGAAAGTTCAAAAAAAATTGAGATTTCCGATCTATTGGGGTCCGTAGCTACACATTTCTTATGACTTTGTCGTTCGTAACTTTGTTGTTTCTTCATTGCTCATGAGCTACCATTCTGTTTTGTTTGTTGTTTCTTCATTGCTCACAAGCCGTCAATCTGTTTTCAAGTTGCTCATGAGAGGAGAATCTGCTTATGAGATGTTATGATGCTTTTGTTATTATATATGAAGGTCTGAGGCATTTATCAATTTACTTTATGGTTTCTTTACATGTTTTGATTTGGCTTGCCATTTTATTTTATGGTTTATTTTACACATTCTGATTTGGCGTCATTTTACCATTTTATGGCGTCATTTTACACATTCTGATTATTGAAATCTTACTATAAACTTGTTTTTGCAAGATATTCTCTCAATACAAAGAAAGTTCAAAAAAAATTGAGATTTCCGATCTATTGGGGTCCGTAGCTACACATTTCTTATGACTTTATCGTTCGTAACTTTGTTGTTTCTTCATTGCTCATGAGCTACATTCTGTTTTGTTTGTTGTTTCTTCATTGCTCACAAGCCGTCAATCTGTTTTCAAGTTGCTCATGAGACAAGAGAATCTGCTTATGAGATGTTATGATGCTTTTGTTATTGTCTACGAAGGTCTGAGGCATTTATCAATTTACTTTATGGTTTCTTTACATGTTTTGATTTGGCTTGCCATTTTATTTTATGGTTTATTTTACACATTCTGATTTGGCGTCATTTTACCATTTTAAGGAATGTTGCATTCTAGTTGATGTATTACTAAGAAAAGTCAAATTTTACATCTTATTCAATGAAGTAACAAGTTTTTAATTATCTTATGTTCTATATAAGATGTGTTCTTTCAATATATGACAATTATTAAGACAATTTTGAACAACTAGTATCAACCCAATCACTATTTGAAAGTGTTCCACGAACCGAATTGGCGAACCAACTCACAAGTAACGTCCCAGACCTGTACCATGACCCAGGACCTATGTTGCACAGACACGGTAAAATAATGTCCGTGTCCACATTGTGTTTGTATCCGTGCAGTATTCATGCAACATCTCAATACCCAAGATATTATAGAAAAAACTCATGAACATAACCTGTCTGATATTTTTCTGCCATAGCTTACCTGTTGATGTTGCGGAAGAGAGTGTATGGTATCCACTACAGCTGACTTGAATGCCTTTGACAATGCAATATCCATATGATCAAACCTCACCTGTATTACATTCAAATCCATTTCTTGTAGGTTATGCAACATTGTAATTGATTCATGTTTCAGCATTAGAGACTGCATCCAACTCAATAGCATAGTCATTGCATGTACTCTACCAAAATTACAAGGTAAGCTTGTATCATACATAGCCTACAGTATTATAAAATGTCTACTCTCAAGTATTGGAAATTTACCCTACGACAAGACAGTTAGATCTGACTGAGTACATGTTATCAAGTAAACAACAATGTGCAAGAATACGTATAGCTTAAAAAAAAGGAATTATTTCATGTAGAATAGCTTGTTCTGAACTATGTCGAGTAGTCAAAGAGTTGAAACCTCTGAGCCGATAATTTATTATGAGGAAGCTTTTGCTAATTCAAGTATCAGATTCCATTCCATAATTTCCGGGCTTACTCCCTACATTATCTTTGGGTTTTTTGTACAACTATGAAGTATCAGCTACAAGTAACCGATGTGCTTAAATTCAATAGCTGACAAGCATAAGTCCTTATTCAATATCCAGAAATCATTGAGCAAGCTCACCTAATAAGCTTGGTTTCAACCTTCACATGTAAGCAAAAGTAATTCATACATTGGAAAATATTTTATACATTACAATATTTAAGTTTTCTGCTCATAGTGAAGTACCCTTAAAACTATTTTCTTTATTTATGACAATAATAACTGATTAAAAGTCATTAAATTGGTCTGTTGATCCATGATTATGAGACAATAATATGAATGTTTCAAGAAAATGACCAGAAAAGTGTACTACTATGTAGATAGTAAAATATAACCTTCAGTTGTAAATACAATGCCTGCATGCTGAATAACTTACAATGTGGATTTCTTGTTTTGTTGTTGCATCCCTGAGCTCTGCCTCAAGCACCTCAATTGCACTCCTTAAATGAAAGAAACAGAAAGCTTAAAATGTGGTGATCCTCTTGAGTCAAAATGTTAAGATCCCTGTCACTAAACCAAAACTAGTTGTGATGAGAGATGAGGGTTAAAATGTTTGTATTGTTCAAACAAGCCTGCAGGTCGAAGCTCCATTTTTGGAGCAGAGAGCTGGATTCACACTTCAGTATAATTTTTTTAAAGTCCACTTAAAATGTGTCAGCTTCGAACCTGTGTTGCTCTCGTACCACGTTAAAGTCCCAACCACTGAACCAAAACTATAGAATTGAGATGAGGGTCGAGGGTTAAATATTTATATCATTTCAACATAAAAGCCAGCCAACAGGCTGACCTAACTCTTTTCCCAATGATAGAGTTATAGAAGGAAACAAGGACAAGAGAGTGCAGTCCAAATTAAAGCACTAAGAAAGATCGAAGCCAAAAGGTATTGAAAACTGTGACGCCACAACCCAGCAGCCTGCCAGGACAAGGCCAATGCATGGGCCTCGTGTACATCATCACTTGGCCCACTTTCTAAAATGGTTAACCCGGATGTACACTTGAGACTCAAGAACTGAAATATAAACCAATTAAACTCTCATCTCATAACCGATGTGGGGACTATATATTGAGCTTTCAATCTCCGCCACTCGGAGACATGACGTCCTCATTGCAGCCCATGTAAATAGCATGGTCTCATTCTAGTGGAACATGAATCACTCTGATACCATTTGTCATGTCTGACCCAGGTCCCGCCAGGACATGACTCGTATGGTCATGTGCATCATTACTTAGCCCACTGGTCAAAATGGTTAACCCTAATATATACATGACACCCAAGCAGTCAAATATAAACCAATCATCTCATCCTAAAACCGATGTGGAATTAAATCTCTAGGTTACACACGATTTTTTTTAAGGTTTTTAACTATGTTTCGATATATGAGCTTGAAGCCTTAAAGACTGTATGGAAACTCCCCAAAAATTTGAAGAAACACTTGTAGCTGCATTGTAAAAATATCAGCAACTTTCGAAAGTAGACAGCAACACCTTTTGCCAATTTTTCTTCTGATACAAGTAATAGCTGATTCTAAGTTGCACTTAAAAGAGATTGAACAAACTGTACACAAGCTAGTTCAGAAGCAATCAGACACTGATGACTGAAATGGCCATAGAAAAAACCTTAAATGGGAAGAGGAATTAATTATCATTTACAATAAGACTTCAGATCAGGAGTCCTTGTCAGATATAACTTAAATGAGATTGGTTTCAAAGCTCAAAAGTAGCTGGTAAATTTGGCATTTAAGAGACAGGTTCTTATACTATGTCTATGGGACATATCAAAGGGAATCAAAGGGACAAAGGACATGATCTCATTCTATTAAAGGGGAAATAGTGTTGAATAAAGTTCTGAAATATACAGGAGTTGTCAGTGCATTTTGAGTCTTTGACCAAATTAGTACAATGCAGCCAACTAATATTCCAATTTAATAAACAGAACAAATTTATCTACCAAGCTTAAAGCTAGCTAGCTAATTTCCATCGACAAGGAATATACATAATTGCATAGAATATACGTTGACACCAATAGAAACTCACCTGCACACACCAAGCGCTCTTCTCATGTCACCTGATGCAGCTGCGACTTTCTGTTATAGTCATAAAAACCGTCAGTTTAAAGTACAAAATATACTATATGGTTGTGCAAGGCTAAAAGTGACATGATGAAACACCAAGTGCTCGTCTACTTTAACCCGGTCTAGACATGACTTGGCAGAGTCAGCTTTCCTTTACATTGTTCAATGCTAAAGAGAGACATGATACTACAAATCTCTAAAACTCAGTAAAGAGAAAACCAAGAGATTCTTAAAAGTATCTAGAACAATAAAGAGAAAACCAAGAGATTCTTAAAAGTATCTAGAAAGAACTTGTATATGCTAGGAAAAACTTTTGCATAGAAGTTTCCACAGATGATGAAGAATACTTCAAGATCTTGACATGCGTCCAGTCCAGGACTATGGTAGTTACTAGCAGCGACAAGCTTGTTATACGCTAGATAAGCCGATGGTTCTAGTCCTTTGGAGTCTGTACTCTTGTTTTTATCCTGTTATCGGAGTGATCCCCTTTTGTAATAGTGACTTGTCTTGTTTTTGTTTTTTTAGATGCCCGGCGATACGCACGGGACTTTTTTGATAGTGAATTGTCTTGTTAATTACTTTTCATGAAAAGTGGGGGGACTTTGTTCCCATTTTTTATCCTCAAAAAATGGTCCTCCACTATAAGAACTGACAATGCAAGGGAGTGTTAGATGTGCATTTTTAAGCTTCTGTACTAACTTCTCTAAGGTAAGAATAACTAAGATTACTTGACTTGAGTAAAGACGGTTCCACCTAGATATTTTGATGTAGCGAGGATTAGGCCCATTACAATTCCCAAAATGAACTTGTGCTTCTTGTCAACCTAGTATATAAGTCTACTTCTTAAAACTACCTCGAAGGAATTTTTGAAGTAATTATGGTCTTAGGATTATTAGACCAAGTTAAGAATTGACAAGTCTTTATTTGAAAAGTAATGTTGGTTAACTGAAAGTACCATTTTGCTTAATCAGTTCTACGACCAAAAATACACACCAATGAAGAATTCTAGTTTCAAAGTTTTGAGTTTGGCAATCTATGAATAAAATATTCATTGCAGAGTTCTGATGATAATTTAGTGGTTAGTGTCTTCTAGATTTTTAAACAGCAAAATATACAGATTTACCATCAACTCTTTAGTTGCTGGTTGAACTTTGTAACTGTCTTTTCGTCTAGTTTTTCAGTTAAAACTATTTTGCTTCCATTTGATGTAAATTAAATTGTTTGTAAATGATGCTTAAATTAGATAGTGGTAGATGTAGAAAATTTGGAGTACTCTTATTAGTATAATCTCTTGGATATATATATATATATATATATATATATAGCCTTACAACCCCTTAAAAAAATTCATCGTCCTCTCCTGCAGACATACATGTCTCTCCTTACACTTCGGGTCCTCGCAGCTCGTCCGATCTGAGGAGTGATCGTAATCCAACCACAAACGCTCCAACTCATTGGCATACTCCTGTACCGTCTTCTCTCCCTGTACGGTGTCGTCGATCTCCCCCTTAATCTAGAAAATCCTCAAGTTATTCCCCACATCATCGTAGGTCCTCCTCAACTTCTCCCACACGTCCTTTACCATCTCAAGACAATCCACTGTGGCGGCGATCGACTGGACTAAAGAATTAAGGAGCCAACCGTATATCACCATATGAGTGGACTTCTACTCGTCGCGTCCTGCCGAGCCCTCATCCGGCTCTGTCTTCTCTCCTGACAAGAAATCCTCCAGGTTCTTCCCTGCGAGGGTTCTCCTCACTCGTCGTGACCAACTCAGGTAGGTGGCTGGTCCATCAAGCTTCAAATCGATGGAGAGAAGCTCCAACTTCGCCGGTGTTCGTGTCGCGCTCTCACCAGCGACAGTTTCATCAGCTTCATCAACATTGCGACCTCCGCAGGGTCCAACTTCTTGATGATCTCCTCCATCGATCCTCCTTTTCTCCGATCACCTTACATCCGTCCCACGATTCACGTTCGTCCTCTTCGTCCTCTCATAGCTCCAATCATGCCTCTCCCCCATCGGATCTAGGCCTCCGATATCAAAGTCCAGAACGACCAACGGGAGACGCCAGGAAGAGTGATAGAAGGCTCATACGGGCTCCGCAGGAGTCACGACTTCGCGGTGGTGGCGAAAGTGTGGTGGTGGCGGTGGCGACGGTGGTGGTGGGCGAGCGGTGTGGCGGCGGCGGCGAGCGAGCGATGCGGCGACAATGGTGGACGAGCAGTGCGGCAGCGGTGGTGGTGGCGGCTAGGGTTTGTGGCGGATAGGGTTTGTACTCTGATACCATATTGAAAATTTGGAGTACTCTTATTATTATAAACTCTTGGATATATATATATATATATATATATATATATATATATATATAGCCTTACAACCCACCATCTTACATAAATCCCCTAATACATTATAATGTACCAACAGTAGAGCTTTTAAAGCAGCTCCTTACTTGACTTCAACTAAACTACTTAGCAATTAATCTAGCGTTCTTATGTCGTAACATGTTCCTGAGTTTAAAATTAGCAGTAAAGAATTTATACTTCGTATAAGTTTATGAGATCAAGAAAAACATTATAAAGATACAATTTGTGGTTCCAAATTCCATTAACTAATTCATAAGAATCAAGTAGACCATAAAATTCTTATAAAATTTTAGAAATAATGGAAATTTTAAATATCTTTATATCATTCCTTCGATCCCTTCTAATTCTTCAATTAGGTTTTTTATAAACTAAACAGTACATTTTCTCGCTATTGTCAATGTACTAATAGTTATATGAACTTATGATCCTTATAGTATCGCATTCATTACATAAATCTCTCAGGAAGTTCTATCCCTGCAACATAGATAACAACAAAGAAAGTGGTTTGGATAAAACTTCATACTAAAATGGATAATAATAGATAAAAGAGCAAACTGTATAACATGGAACCATGAGGTCTACAATAAACCTCAGTTGAAGTTGGATTTCCTACTGGCTTAATCGAAAATTAGCATGTAACAAAAAATGTAAATGGGAGATCTGTATGGTAGCTAAGATGATTATGATACTACTGTGGAGATAAAGTAATATTCTTATAGCATAATAACATGACATGAATACAATTGGGAGTAAAAGAAGTAATAAAGCAAAAGTAGAGAGATGAACTTACCCTAGCACAAAACTCTAGTGCCGAAGGTTGGAAGACGTCGTATGCAAGTACCTAATAGAAACTTTTATAATTGTTAAATTTCGGGTATACAATATTGGTACAATCGAATGAAACTCAATAAAAAACACTAGTCCCCGTGATCAATATATAAGAACCACATGCTTAACTAGTAAAAATGTATTAGTAATGCAATGCCAACAACAAAGGGTGCAAAGATATACCGCAAGCCTTTGTCTGAGAATCTTAAGTATTTGGTCTTTAGAATAAGCACGGAAAGTTATAACGCCAGGCTTGCCTGATTTTAACATAAGAAGTTCAAAAAGATAATCAGTTTAACTGCAGCAGCCCAATGTTGAGAGTGAGAATTATGTTCTGTAAAATACTGAACCAGGAAAGGTGGCATATATCATCACTTTAACTACTGACTGAGAAATGCCGACAAGACTCACAGTTCAGTGATTCAAGCTTTGGAAGAAATCGATCAGCAAGATCAATTGCGTTTGCTATTCCTGCAAAAGCCAAAGTAGGTATCAGCATCCCCCATTTCTCAGGTATCCAAGTTGAATATGAACTGCTTTAACTAAACTATGTTAATTGACCAAAAAATAATGCTAATTTTAATAAATAATTATAACCGCTCAAACAGTTTACCTATTAGTATACATCTGGAAAATGGATAAGTAGTAAGCATGAAGAGATCATGAAGCACTGCATGATCTTTAGTTATTAAGTAATCCATCTCGTCAATAATGAGCAACCTATCATGAACCATATGGATAAAAACTCAGCACCATGGAGTTTAACAAGCAAGAAAATACAGATATTTAGAACTTGAATAAATGCTTGTTTGTATGCAGCAAATCTAGAGTATGAAGAATATTCAGTTGCAGTGCTACTGTGATGCTTCTTACATCATTCTTTTAGAAGTTGACTGACACTTTCGAGAGAAGACGTTCTTGAGATGCTGAAGAGGTGATAGACTACTGCTAATCTTCTTCGATGGATGAAATCTTTCAAGTATCTGCAATTTAGATTAGGAGGAAAAGTTAATATGTATTCTCATGAAGTGTGAATCCATAGTAGTTTTGTTGAACATGTAGAGTACCTTGCTGAAAATTTCAGATGTGTTTGTTAGTGATGTACAATTGACAGCAAGCATATCAGGCGATTGAAATCCAACCTATTATTTAGATCAAATTAGAACAAACTTGGGAAAGATAGTAATTCCTTAATAAGAAGGCAGATAGAGCAATTGACAAACCAATCTATTTTAAAAGGCACTTGAGCTCTTTTTTACCTTATGCAGTCTGTATTAGCAAAAGTTAAATGAAGCAATTGCACACTAAGATCAGATAACTAAATACTTCATAAGTATGATCACTAAAGTCTTTGTATGAACTAAGTGATAGAAATTGCAGTAATAATAGTTTTTGTGACAAATGAATTAGTTGCAACCGAGTCTAACCCAGTAGCTGAGCCTGAACAAATACATAATCTATCCTCAGTTCTTTGATTAGTCGTACTCATGGGATTACAGACTCCTATTTGTGGTTCACAAACTAAGTCCAGAATTCTTTTGAGAATTCATATCATCCAATTGTCCCACGGTATAAATTGAAATGAGCCATTTCCTTGGCTTAAAAGGACCATGGCCCAATACAAATGTCAAAAGGCTATGTGTCTATAACTTAAGCCACAACCCGTAGGTTGTCTCCTTTATCACAGTTGCCCCTCAATTGCATCAATGTTGAGTTCCCCGTGTGTCTTGGCCTCCCGGTCAAGCTAAATTGCTCTCTGTAAAAGTAACTGGCAACCTCTTGTTAATCGTAATGATCAGCCACAGCACCAAAACTGGAATAACTCTCTCTCTGTTACTTCACATCCTCATCTTGCAAAATAAATCTAGCAGTCTTCTCGTGTAGGCAAAACAATATACTAGTGTCTCAGGTTGAAGGAAATTTCACCAAAACCCGACCCACTACTTAATATATCAATATCAATTGCTCTCGATTATAGTGCGTCATACACGATCACGACCACTTCTTCCACTCTCTGATTCTATTGACAATTAGCATATACGAAGCACCAGCACGCAGACACTCCATAATACATTAGAACACACCATAATCAGTGACGTAGGTATCGTGTCCGTGCAAAAGTGAATTACTTTGCATCTATGACAGATATTACATAGGCAAACGGGCACAAGTATATACCTCTTCCGACCACACCTCCACAAGCTTCTTCACCCTATCGATGCACAAGGTCTTTCCAGTCCCAGGGCACCCGCAGACGTACAGGCTCCCCGCCCTCTCCTTCTCGACGCACTCCTTGCAGAAATCGAGAACCTTCTTCTGCTCCTCCTCGCGGCACACGACGCTGGCCGGCGATGCTGCCACATGGACCGCCTCCTTCGCGGCTCGCATCTGCACCGGATCTGCACGCAATCCACAGCGTCAATATCAACTTACGAACATGAACCCAGTAAATAAAAATAAGAAATAAAATTGTCTTGCCTCTAGGGTTCCAATTGAGCTTCCGAGAGAATTCATCGGACAAGCTTTTTCTCGGAGATTTAAGAGAAGTAACGCCCTATCGAAAAAAAAAATGGAATATATGGGATTAGAAGAAAGAAGATTTCTTGGAGAGTTAGGGTTCGGAATGGAGCTCACGTTGGTGCGCTTGCGAGGAGATCGCCATTGAGGAGGGGACTGAGCCCTCGGCCGCTTCCTTTCCGGCGTCGACTCCTTAGATTTCGAATCGGAATCGTCCATCGGATGGATTGGGATTTGGGGCATTTTGAGGATTTGGGAAATGGCGGGAAAGATTAAAGAGGAGAGAAGAACAGAGTGAGAGTGAGTAGCTGGGGATCAAGGAAAGGAGAAATATAACAGATTTGGGGGAGAGGAGGGGGACTGTTTGCGCGGGAGTGTTACCAAACCGGATATCTTTCCCGCCAACGGGGACCAAGTTGACAGTTGTTATAGGAATTTTTTTCTCTTTTCTGAAAATAAATTTTTATCTAAATTATTTTGTTAGAAAACAATATTCTTGGAATTTCTATTTTTGTTCATGTGAATCTATCATCAAAACCCGTATCCGCAGTGTATGTGATTGTGGACACATCAGATGTTCTATGTGGCTGACAGGTGGACCAGTGTTGCTTACCCCATGATTCCATCAGGACAATTAAGTGACTACATAGAGTGTGTTAAGCTTCTAACTCAGATTAAAACAAATATAAATAAAATAATTTAAGTCCTCGTCACAGGACTGTTTTTTTAGATCCTATTAAAAGACTGATGATAAGGTCACTACATAATTTACTTAGGACTAGTCCGGGATTGGAGTAGCTCATTAATGAATGAAGTTTACTCATACTAGTCCAAAAGTTTACTCATACTAGCCCAAATTTTAAACTCTCCTCTCAAATCCTTCAAACCTCCACCAGAGCCCTCCCCCTCCTCCCTTTCTTGTCGGAGCCGTCCTCCTCCACTTCTTCCTCCTCCTCCTTGTCGATGGCTCCCAAAGTCTCGAAACAATCAAGGTACAATTCTTCCTTCTCCTTGTTCTATTGCATTTCGAAAATTTTCAGTGGTTATCTTTCCAATCTTAAAATGAGGGCATACAAGTCCTGAATGTAGTTTAGGATGTAGTTTGGACGTTTTTCTGGAGACTCGTACCCGATTTTAGGGCATACAATTCGACATTCGTCGAACGTATGTAGCAGAACCATGCGGGACTGTAGAAATTTCTACAGTCCTATATGTACAAAGGACTGTAGAAATTTCAACGGTCCTGTATAATTTAGGACTGTAAAAATTTCTGCAGTCATGTATACATATAGGACTGTAGAAATTTCTACAGTCCTGAATGTTCAATTATTTTGGGATGTTAAAATATATTTTTTGTTTGTCTTATAGTCACGACCCTCAGAAGGGCAGTGAGGATGAAGATATCATAAGGAGACGCCCTACTGCATCGATGCGTAAGGAACGCAATGTTCAGCGTACTATTGAACCAGCTCTCGCTATCCGCGACCCCGAGGCACGCCCTGAAGTTAGGAAACGTCGACTGACGAAGAAGACTGTCACTCGTTCGAAGAGACGTGCTCCTCCTAGTACTTCTGGTTCTTCTTCCTCCTCCGATGAGGACATACCAAATGTCCAAAATCGGCCAACTGATGGTTCGGGACCTTCTCAGCATACAGATAGTCCTGTCGAGACTCTCCCACAAATCCTCAAAAACTGGGCTACTGATGGTTCAGGACCTTCTCAGCAGTTAGAAAGTCCAGTCGAGACTCGTCCAAACGGTTGCTCTATGTTGTCGTCGATCGAGAACCATATTGCATACCAAATATGGAACAATCCGGTAAGTACATTACGTTATGATAATTTTATATATAGTTGTAAGTTCTAAGTTCATCCAATTATTTATAGATAAGTACATTTTATATGTAGGTATAAGTTCATTCAATTGTTTACTTTTCAGGAGAGTTCTCGTATATTAATGGTGATCAACCACGGCAAAAAATGTAATACATGGAGGTTTGAATTATTGGGAGACGATGTGAAGGCTAAAATCATTTCCATCGATTTACAATATTTGGGTAACTACTCATATACGACGGTGGATAATGCACTGATATTAGCATTTGTAGAACGATGGCATCCAGAAACAACACTTTCCATCTACCAAACGGGGAGTTGACGATTACCCTTGATGACGTCCATCATATATTGGGACTTAGGGTTGATGGTCGAGTCATGATGAATCATACTTTTGACGAATCGAGCATCAACTTTTACGACCATATCGTGGATTATGTATCAGGGTGTCTGGGAGTTCATGCCACTAGTTTTATCACCCTTCGAGAATTCAAGAAGTCGTACGGACTTTCTTTAAAATATTTGGAGGAGACATTCGCTGCTCCGGATCCCGAAGTGGATAATAGCGATAATGTGGCCCGTGGATATATGCAGTTCATCTTAGGGGCTGTCGGCAATACGGATAAGTCTGGAACATCCATACATGATAAATATCTCCTGAATTTTGACGACATAGACACGGTGGAAGAAATATCTTGGGGAAGCGATATACTAGCATACCTTTACCGCGAGCTTGGTGCGGCATCCCGCGTCGGTTCGAAGATAATATTCGGATGCCAGACTCTACTCCATATATAGATATATCTTTGTCAACTTGTATACATAATTAAAAAAATTGTTGTTAATTTTTGGACTAATATTTTTTTAACTTGGTTACATGAAGGCATGGATATACGAGCACTTTCCAACCCTGCAGCGGGCTAAACTTAACCGAGGGTATGACGAGCACCTTCCTAGAATGTGCAGATGGAAGCCAACTAAGGAAGATGCCAAACGTCCATACATATTGGCCGCCCTATGGAATGCACTCGAAGATATGACGATAGAAGAGGTGATTTGAGACATAATTTTTTAATGTTTGGTAATAATTTACTCAATTACGTTATGCTAAATGACGTTATGCTAAATTTCATGCGTTGCATATTGTTTGGAATCCATATCGTGATTTGCGACAGACTAGTCGTCCATTGCAACCAGTCGCTTATATCACGGTCTGATAAATTATCATGAAATCGAGGAGGCTTATATGCCTGATAGAGTGCTCCGTCAGTTTGGCTACGTACAAACAATCCCGAAGCGCACATTAAAAATTATAACTGCTCCACGAGGTACAAAACCGCTAAACTATATTCCTACGATGTTCAACTGGGTCTCGGACTTCTTCACTGAGCGGCAATGTCACGTTATTAGAGAAACCGAATGGCAAACTGTAGTAAATATGACGGAATATAGCGACGACTACCTCGCATACTACGCTGGTGTCGGACTACCTACGTTGTTCAAACGCGGAGGCGATATTGTGCGTGTACCATCAGATCTTCCCGCCAAATCTGTCTTGTATACTGCATTGGTCAAGATGGTGAGCCAACTTCTTCACTTTCAGTTTGATATGTGTAAATGTTTATAACCTAACAATTTTTTTTATTCTCATGAATAGGCTAGAAAAGTGAAAAAGTTGGAAAGAGGCCTCGTAAGTTGCAAGGGTACGAATTATATGGAAATTAATGACGAGCTATAACAAATCGACAACGCTGAATATTTTCCTTTCTTGAAAAATAGATAGCAACGTATAAAGAGGCGGCATGAAGTTTATGCCATGTTTCAAGACTTGTAAAACTTTGCTAAAATTTGTGTTTTGAGACATGTAAAACTTTACAGTTTGAAAACTTTGAGTGGTTATGTATTATTGAAATATTTTGATTGGTTATGTTTTAAGTTTGCTACAATTTGCTACAATTTGTATTTTAAGTTTGCTACATACAGTTGTTAAATGTGCAGAGGCAGTGGCTAAAAACTTGGACTGTCAAATTCTGGACAGTCCTGAAAGCTATCAGGACTGTAAAAATTTTGACAGTCCTAGTTTTATATAAAATTTTGCAGAGACAGTGGGTTCAAATTAGGACTGTTGGAATTTTGACAGTCCTCATAGCTTGTGGGACTGTCAAAATTTTGACAGTCCTAGTTTTACATAAAATTTCCAGTTGGTTAGATTTAAGACTGTCAAGATTTTGACAGTCCAAATAGCTTATGGGACTGTCAAAATCCTGACAGTCCTAGTTTTACATATAAATGTGCAGACATTGGGTTATAATTAGGAGTGTCAAAATTTTGACAGTCCTCATTGCTTATGGGACTGTCAAAATCCTGATAGTCCTAGTTTTATATAAAATAGACAGTGGGTTAAAATTATGACTGTCAGAATTTTGACAGTCCTCATAGCTTGTGGGACTGTCAAAATTTTGACAGTCCTAGTTTTACATATAAATGTGCAGACAGTGGATTAAAATTAGGACTGTGAAAATTTTGACAGTCCTCATTGCTTGTGGGACTGTCAAAATCCTTACAGTCCTAGTTTTATATAAAATTTCCAGTGGGTTAAAATTTAGACTGTCAAAATTTTGACAGTTCTCATAGCTTGTGGGACTGTGAAAATTTTGACAGTCCTCATGGCTTATTGGACTGTCAAAATTTTGACAGTCCTAGTTTCACAGTATATAAATGTACAGACAGTGGGTTAAAACTAGGACTGTGATAATTTTGACAGTCCTGTTAGCTTTTGGGACTGTCCAAATTTTGACAGTCCTAGTTTTATATATATCACAATGGGTTAAAACTAGAACTGTCAAAATTATGATAGTCTAGTGTGCTTGTGGGACTGTCCAGATTTTGACAGTCCTAGTTGTATACAAATTTTGACTCATTGCACAACATACACTTCAATATACAGTTCTAGTTTTATTTCTTTCATTACACAACATACAGTTCAATATACAGTTCAACATACATGGATCATTGCACAAACATACAATTCAATATATAATTCAACATACATTGCTCATTGCATAACATAAAGTTCAATATACAGTTCAACATACATGGCTCATTGTATAACATACAGTATAAGATGAATCAATCGATTAGAATATCAAAGTAGTCATTCGGCAAGATTTTTGGATCCTCCATCTTCATCATCTTTTTATATCCAGCAATTGCATCCGTGTAGGGTGTCGTCCATGCGATCGCTTCCTATGGTACGTATTTATACCAAAGCATAGAAGGTGGAGGAATAGGAGAATGACCGATCAACCTTGGGATGACAAAGTATTGTCCGACAAGCCCAATAGCAGGATGTAACACAACATTTGTACGAGGTTGGTCCTATAACCAATATAAAATAATCTAAAAATTAATAACTTCAAATAATTGGCAGTTTAAATAATTTACAGTCTTTAAGATTCAGGACTGTCACTATTTTGACAGTCCACTTAGTATATAGGACTGTCAAAATTTTGACAGTCCTATATTTATATAGGATTGTCGAATTATTGACAGTCCTATATTTATATAGGACTGTCAAATTTTATACAGTCCTTACACGATGACTGTCGGAATAGGGTTGTCATTTTATGTACCGTACGTGCTTCGGAACAACCGACATGTTCTTCGGAAGGACCGGAGTGCATATTTAATGGATTGCATGATCCGACTTCTTTATCGAAGATAATTTCATGCATCGCTCCTACAATAGTCAAATATAACTAAATATTTTTTTGCCAATCGTAAAACTTATTCATCGTATGTTGTCGAAGACATACCGGAAGAATATTCGTTGGACAATCACCAAAGCAAATTTTTCTTCCACTTGGGACCACAACTATCATATTCTAAAGTTAGGTTTAGATTTTTGGACTTAGAGAATGAGAGATTTCTTCATGTGAGGGTGAAAAACAAAGAGAGAAATGGTTTTGACTTATATAGGTTGGTGTGGGCTAGTCCTAAGTAACTTTGAGGAGTGGCAAACTTGTAATTTTTGGAAAGTTTTCAATGGGCTAGCCCTAAGTAAATTGTGTAGTACCCTTATCAACAGCCTATTAAAAATATTGTTGAACTTGGGACAAGTATATACATTCTCACTGACATGGATATGACACGACACAACAATACGGTACATATTTTAAGGTGTCCTAATGTATTTTATAGATTGTATAAATTATGCCTAATGCTTATTCTACTTCACACAGTCTATATTTTACAATGTACTTGCTTTCTAGGGACAAGTGCAGTATTGATATGCAGGACCGGCCCAGAGGGTTGGATTGTCCTAGCCAAAAAAAAATTTGTTTGTGTCACGTCCCGATCCCGAAGGTCCCGACAACGTCCCCGCCGGACGCGAATCACCGAGCCTCGGTGCTCCCGTGGTGCGTATAGTCGTTTGCCATCGGGACGTTATGTCGTGCGAGCCTGGGGTTGCGCCCCCACAAGACAACATCGTTAAAGTTGTTGCTATCATCGAATCGATCGAGTATGCAGCGGAGGGACAATGTTGCAAACAATAATCCATATGAGTATACGGGACAAATCACAAGGTATGAGATTCTCTGAATACAATAGCATCGTTCCATATATTATGTCCCTTTATACAAAAATAACTCAAATCAATCGATACGGCTCAAGGCATCGAAACTAAATTTTTGGATCCTGTGGGATGAGGCAGGCCTATCGATTCCTCGGACGATCCAGTACCTGCGAACAAGCAAACTGTTGGTGGGTCAGCACTTTGGAGAAAGTACCGGTGAGTCTAAAAATCAACGAACAAAAGCAGCATTCACTAAAACCAACACTAAGTAATCATGTGATAAAATATTACATTACTAGTGATCTGTCTAGTTTTACCTAGGTTCATTACATGCAGCACAGGAATGGTGTCATATTACTTCTTTTTGGAAACATCTTTGAAAATAAAATTCATGTTTGATTCATTCAAGCATACAAGGCAAACAGTTCAAGCACGTGGTATCAATCGGGGTGTGCGCAGCGTGTCTCGTGAGCTATACTCAAGAACTCCAGGGTCAATGCAGCATTTAGGAACTATCATTCAATCAAGCACACAAGTTGAACTATCAATAAGATGTCGATCCCCGAGAAACTCAAGATCAGTAGCGGTAATCCAGCTAACCAATGACTCATTTATCTGATACTATTAGCAGATGTGACTCATGGTTCAGCTTTGCACTAATAGCCATTGTCCGACTGATGCAAATGCATGAAACACTATCAGATAAACTCTAAGATGCACATGTTCATGAACAAGCAGGCTATATACATACTCTTTGTATTTCTTACCCCTTGCCGATCGGTTATTCCTGCAGCAGACATACAAGTTAGCAACATATGCATATATAAACATATGGTTCGCTTTCCCTGTCTGTCTCTACATCAAACAGTTAGGTATGCAAGAAGGCTAGCCTAGCATGCTCCCTAACTACCTGAATGCAGCTATCTCCATGAACAAACTAACTTCTCTAACACAAACTCAACTCTTCTCAACAGAAGCACCGTCTCCCATATAATAGCCACGTCCCCCTAAATCCCGTAGGACCGGAATATCAGGACACACTATTAGTCTCACCCCATCAATCTCCATCCACCAGTCTAATAGCCACGTCCCGAGCTCATGGTGCACTATTAGTCTCCAAACTTATCGTTTAGCCCCCATCCCCCGCAAGCTCCTTGATAACAAGCATATCACATCTTATAACACACACAACGTGATAATACAAGCTTTTAATCCACATATATTTTATCTAATAGCCGCACCCCCTAGATCCCGTAGGGCCGGAACATCATGGAGGGCTACTAGTCTCTGCACAAACAAGACAAACATTTACTCTTATAATAAAACAAGCATACATTCTATCAAGATTTTGCATCCAAGACAAGCAATTATATACACGATGATAAGCAAACATATGAACGATCTATGATTTAAGCAGTCATGGCACGGGTCTATTTATCTCTCCAAGTTAGCATGCAGTTTTACTCTCTCTTTTTTTAGCATGACAAGGTTCGTTCGATAGTTGTGTCAGTGTAACTAGCATGCAACATTTCTTATACTTAGCATGGAAATGGTTCTATCTTTTTCAGGCAGGCAGGTTCTCGTTCTATCATTCATGCAAACTTATCTTATTAAGCAAACAAGCAATTCAAAAACTCAGATTCATTATTAAGGCATGCAAGAATCAGAGAATGAAGTTTCTGTCCACTCATCTAGATCAGTCATCTCCTGGTTCAACAATGAGCTCTTAAGGAAGATAATATTTTTGAGTCAGCAAACCGATATCTCTTGTACATAGTGCCTACGCGGAGCGGGGCACTACATACTTACCCACCAAGAAAGAGTTTCGTCCTCGAAACTCAAGGAGAAACTTTTCAATATCCAGAGCAGCAATAGTCCTCATCCCTCACCATCCTCAATCGAAAACTCTGGCAAACTACAAGCACAAAAGCACAACTCTCAAGCAACAAATCAAATCCAAAAAACTTTTTGCTAGAATCTTTGAGAATATCTATGGAATTATTGTATGGAACACTCTACTTAATAACGATATCAATGTACAAGAAATTGTCATCTAAGAGCAACAGCGAAATAGGCGTAAGGCCAGAGGATCGAGTTACTCTGATACCATTATGTCACGCTCCGATCCCGAAGGTTCCGACAACGTCCCCGCCGGGCGCGAATTACCACGCCTCAGTGCTCCCGCGGGACATATAGTCGTTTGCCATCGGGACATGATGTCGTGCGAGCCTGGGGTTGCGTCCGGATAAGGCAACATTGTTAAAGTTGTGGCTATCATCGAATCGATTGAGTATGCAACAGAGGGACAGTGTTACAAACAATAATCTATATGAGTATACGGGGCAAATCACAAGGCACGAGGTTCTCTGAATACAATGACATCGTTCCATACATTATGTCCCTCTATAAAAAATAGCTCAAAGCAATTGATACAGCTCAAGGCATCGAAACCATATTTTTGGGTCCTGGGAATGAGACATGTCTATCGTTGCCTCGGACAATCCAGTATTTGCGAACAAGCAAACTGTTGGTGGGTCAGCACCTTGGAGAAAGTACTGGTGAGTCTAAAAATCAACGAACAGAAGCAGCATTCACTAAAACCAACACTAAGTAATCATGTGATAAAATATTATATTACTAGTGATATTTATAGTTTTATCTATGTTTGTTACATGCAACACAGGAACGGAGTCATATTACTTCTTTTTGGAAACATCTTTGAAAACAGAGTTCATGTTTGATTCATTCAAGCATACAAGGCAAACAGTTCAAGCATGAGGTATCAATCGGGGTGTGTGCAGCGTATCTCGTGAGGTATACTCAATAACTCTAGGGTCAATGCAGCATTCAGGAACTATCATTCAATCAAGCACACAAGTTGAACCATCAATAAGATGTCGGTCCCCGAGAAACTCAGGATCAGTAGTGATAATCCAGCTAACCAATGACTCATTTATCTGATACTATTAGCAGTTGTGACTCATGGTTCAGCTCTGCACTAATAGCCATTGTTCGACCGATGCAAATGCATGAAACACTATCAGATAAACTTTAAGATGCACATGTTCATGAATAAGTAAGCTATATATATACTATTTGTGTTTCTTACCCCTTGCCGATTGGTTATCCCTGCAGCAGACATACAAGTTAGCAACATATGCATATATAAACATATGGTTCTCTTTTCCTGTCTGTCTATGCATCAAACAGTTAGGTATGCAAGAAGGCTAGCCTAGCATGCTCTCTAACTACCTGAATGTAGCTATCTCCATGAACAAGCTAACTTCTATAACACAAACTTAACTCTTCTCAACAAAAGCACCGCCTCCCATCTAATAGCTACGTCCCCCTAGATCCCGTAGGACCGGAACATCAGGACGCACTATTAGTCTTACCCCATCAATCTCCATCCACCAGTCTAATAGCCACGCCCCAAGCTCAGGACGCACTATTAGTCTCCTAACTTGTCGTTTAGCCTCCATCCCCCGCATGCTCCTCGATAACAAGCATATCACATCTTATAACACACACAACGTGATAATACAAGCTTTCAATCCACATATCTTTTTTCTAATAGTCGCATCCCCATAGATCCCGTAGGATCGGAATATCAGGGCGGGCTACTAGTATATGCACAAATAAGACAAGCATTTACTCTTATATCAAACCAAACATACATTCCATCAAGCTTTAGCATCCAAGAAAAGCAATTATATACACGATGACAAGCAAACATATGAACGATCTATAATTTAAGCAGGCATGGCACGGGTCTATTTACCTCTCCAAGTTATCATGAAGTTCTAGTCTTTATTTTTCTAGCATGGCAAGGTTCGTTCGATATTGTGTCAGTATAACTAGCATGCAGTATTTCTTATACTTAGCATGGAAATGGTTCTATCTCTTTTAGGCAGGCAGGTTCTCGTTCTATCATTCATGCAAACTTATCTTATTAAGCAAACAAGCAATTCAAAAACTCAAATTCATTATTAAGGCGTGCAAGAATCAGAGAATGAAGTTTCTGCCCACTCACCTAGATCATTCATCTCCTGGTTCAACAAGGAGCTCTTAAGGAAGATATCATTTTTGAGTCAGCAAACCGATATCTCTTGTACATAGTGCCTACGCGGAGCGGGACACTACAGTTTGTCCCTTCCCTTGACTTCAAAAGAAGAAATCAAAAAATTAGTGGGATTTGCAGCAACTCCGAAGTCTCTGATTCTGACGGTGGCGTGGAGTTCAGATTTTGAGTTTCTTTCCTTGAGCTACTCGAGGATTTTCCAGTGGAAAATCAAAATATGGACCTGGTGGATTGCTATTTTAACTAACATAGATAAGTTGGTGTGGACCACGAAGGATCTATTGGTGGAGACGTGGAGACTTAGGAGTCTGTGAGGTTGCCCTAACCAGGAGGATTATCCAAGTCTGATGGCTTGTCACGCTTACCACATGACCTACCATGTTGATATGGCAACAAAATATTGCATATGTTCCATGGGTTTTGTTAATATGTGCTATAAGGACACACGATAACATCTTGATAAGTGTGTATTTTACATTGATATTTTTACCAGCACATTTATCAATGCATCTTTTACACTTATCAATACACATTTGAAGTAAAAAGTACATTGATAAATGTGTTGGTAAAAATATTAATGTAAAATACATACTTATCAAGATGTTATTATGTGTCATTAGGACACATGTTAACAAAATTTATCGCCATTTGTAGTTTGATTCTACTAGGCAAATGCAGCAAAGCAAACAAAGGAATAACTAACTCCAGAAACGAGGAAAACTAGGAAGCACATGTAGTGCTCATTATGCCCATATTAGACACTTTTTAAACCCTCCAAACAATGCGAGTCCAAGCCAAAATTTCTTATTTACAACATTGGATTTGCGTTCGTTCTTGTCCAAAATGCAAGCTAGGTTGTTCTAAATATATATATTGGATCTGTGTTTTTTACTTTTATTCTTTGTTTACACAAATATTACCGGTATCTGCAATTTTTTTTCCTGTTTACCCAATATTACCTGGATCTGCGTTAAATATGCTACAGTTGTTGCTATAATTCTTATTGCAATTACAGTCGCAAAGTCTACATACTTCAAATTCAGACATATATTACAACTGCAGCATGTTTCCAAGCACAAAAAACCAGTTTTAGTTTTGATTCTTGCAACATAAACATCTAAGAGTGAATTCAAACAATCAAACTGGAAGCGAATTCTAACCGAAACTAGAAAGATCCATCACCAAGACTGCCAGCTTTGTTGGAAACGAAAGTGCGAAAATCGTTTTCCAAATCAGAGAGTACCTGCGAGAGAACCGAACAAAACGTACAAACTAAAAACATAAAAAAAATCGCAGACAGAGTAATTTTTGACGTAGAAAACTCTTGCGAAAAAATCACGGAATGATCGAAGTCAAATCTTGAAAAACATCCACTAATAGAATAAGAAATACACCAACTCCTTACAAACTTCTCGCCGATCCAAACGGATCACCACAACTCTTTTGGAACAGAAAATAGATTATAACCACGAAGAAGAAAGACAACGAGAAATACCCGAAACTGATATCCTTCTTCGAAACGGCCTATAATCCTTCTTTCTCCTCTCCAATGTTGCAATGACACTCTTACCTCATTTTCTCTCCTTATTGCTGTATTTTTAGATATATATATATATATATATATATATATATATATATATATATATATATATATATATATATATATATATTAGGGCCAGGAGACACCTATATATAGCCTCAAATCCACAACTATCATTCATATTATAGATAGGAATATCCAATCTAAATCCAAATCCATTGACATATTCCTATTATATGTAGGAATATCCAATTCAAATCCATTGAGATATTCCTATTATATTTAGGAATATCAAATCCAAATAAATTGAGGTATTCTTATTATATGTAGAAATATTCAATCCTACTCCGGAGTATTTTTCACATAGGTTGGGAACCCCACCCACTCTAACAAATCTTTCCCTTCACAACTATGTGGAGGGGGTCATCATTCCGATGATCCACCTGCAGTACTTAAACTTTCCCCTTGGTAGAACCTTTGTGAACATATTTGCTACGTTATTATCTGTATGAACATTCTCAAGCGTCGCTTCCTTCTTGTCAACTACATCCAGTATCCAATAATATCTGGTATCAATATGCTTGGACCGGCTATGAAATGCCTGGTTCTTCACAAGGTGAATAGCACTCTAACTATCGCAAAGCAAAGAATACTGCTCCTACTTTAGCTTAATTTTTTGCAGCATCTTTTTCATCCACAACAACTCCTTGCAAGCATCCGTCGCCGCAATGTATTATGCCTATGTCGTCGATAAGGCAACACACTTCTGTAAACGTGACTGTCACGATATTGCTCCACCAACAAACATCATCACATAGCCCGAAGTCGATTATCTCGTCTCTACATCTCCAGTCATATCAGCGTCGGTATATCCAACCAGCTTCGGCTCGTCACCACCAAATGAAAGTCTCCAATCGGCAGTACCTTAAAGATATCGTAGAATCCACTTGACCTCACTCCATTGTACCATTCTAGGATTGGAAGTGTACATGCTAACTGTGCCGATTGCGTGAGCAATGTCTGACCTCGTTCATACCATAACAAATATAAGACTTCCCATAGCTGAGGTATATGGAACTCGCTCCATATATTCATTCTTGTCATCGGTAGATGGACACTGCTTCTCGGTGAACTTAAAATGAGCCGCAGGAGGGTTACTCACTTTCTTCGACATGTCCATCCCGAAATGCTGAAGTACCCGGTGAATGTACTTCTTTTGGGACAAGTGTAGCAGCTTGGACTCTCTCTCTCTCTCTCTCTCTCTCTCTCTTTCTCTCTCTCGGCTGATCTTCATCCCAATAATAGTCTTTGCTGCGTCCAAATCCTTCATAGAGAAGGCTGCGCCAAGTTGGCGCTTCAACTCCGCTATCTTAGTGGTATTCCGACGCACCAGTAGCATATCATCAATATAGAGCAGTAAAATGATGAAATCATCCTAGACGAAGTACCTCAAAAAAATACAATGATTCGATGTCGTCCGTGCATAGCCATGCTTCCCCATAAACGACTCGAACTTCCTATACCATTGCCTCGGAGCCTGTTTCAGACCATACAAGCTCTTCCTCAACTGGCAAACCAAATATGACTTGCCCTTCTCACAGAATCCCTCTGGCTGCTCCATGTACAACTCCTCTTCAAGATCGTCGTGGAGGAATGTCGTCTTCACGTCCATTTGCTGGACCTCTAAGTCAAAACTGGCTGCCAATGCTAGCACCACCTGTATAGACGACTGCTTGACGACTGGCGAAAAGATCTTATCATAATCTATGCCTTTCCGCTGATCGTAACCTTTAACTATCAGCCTCGCTTTGTATCGAGGGCAAGTAGCATCATCTGTCTGCTTCACTCTGAACACCTATCGATTCTTCAAAGCCTTCTTGTCCTTTGGCAACCGCACCAGATCATAAGTATAGTTGGCCTCCAATAAACTCATCTCCTCCTACATGGCCTCCAACCACTCCTGTTTGTGTTCATCTTCCATAGCCTCTGCAAAACTTTCGGGTTCTCCCCTGTCAGTCAGTAGCACATACTCACCCAGTGAGTATCTCGTAGATGATCGACGCTCTCTATCGCTCCTCATCAACGGAGCCACTAGTGCTGGCTTTATATCTACAGCCTCCTCCTATCTTGGAACTTCCTCATCGACATACTATTCCTCCTAAGGGTCACCCTGACCACCATCAGCAGGCTGATGATCAAGGTTGAGAGCAACGCCAAGTACTGGCTCCCCTATAATTGGATCCTCTGCGATGTAACACCCCGTTCCGTTTAAGCGGACTACCGATTCAAACGACAAAAGTGCAATGTTCTGACCCGCTTTGCTCAGGCGAGAATACTCGTTTGAGGCAAAGGATATCCAGACTTGTCCCTACAGGAATCCGGCTTAGGCTTTCAGAGGCTCGCTTGACGTATCACTCTACCGAGGCAAATCATCGCTAAGGTGGGTGGCTACGGTGAACTTGTCTTTGCTTAGCCAGCACACATAAAATTTAGAATGATATATGCTGGTCGCTAGGTGAATCACCCCCTGCATGCTAATAAGAATCCAACGCACCTAGCTAAGGGAATAATCCCAACTTGTATTGCTTATGCTAGAACATGTGAATGAAGTATTGCTTATATATGTTCAGACCCTCGCATGCTACCCTAGAACGTATTGCTCGGGAAGTCCCTTACGATCTCACTCCTCGGCTTACCTTCGGGCCCGAGCTAACATGAATGTTTGTGTTTATACAATTGCATGCTTGTCTGCTTGTATATTGCCTTATTTTCATCCAAATTCTGGGAGACTACTAAGTAGTCATTCTGTGCATGATTGAACCTACGAGTATCCGGGACCGTTAGGTCACCAAAGGCAGCCCCGAACCAGGGGAATGCATCAAGGCAAGTCATTCACTGAACGAAGAATCAAGATTCAAGTATCTCGTGTACTCGTGTTCTCGTGCACTCATGTTCTCGTGTTCTAGTGCACGCGTGTTCTCGTGTTCTCATGTATCTCGTGATAATTGGAAGACCCAAAATTGCATGTCACGGATAACTCGGAAACGAGGTATTGTTCTACGGACGGCCGTCGGGGCACTAGGGCCGATCTGATCCGAATGGAACTCGTGTGTAGTCATCGTGTACGGGACATGATAGCTTGCAGCGCCTCGTGTACTCTCGTAGCATGCTATCCTTGTCCTTGACTATGTCCAAAATGGCTATGACAGCGACTCATGTTCATATAGATAAGTCATCCTCGCTTAGTGACTATCCGCGTGCGAGTCATTGCATCGCATCGAAAGACAATTGAACACCTGAACGATCATGATACAACGACTCTCGTGTTGCATATGTTATTGCCTTGGTTTTCACTATGAATGCCCCGAAATGTTTATACTTGCTCGTGCTTGAATTAACAATGTTTGCCTTGGACAGGGAAGGCCAAATGGTAAGTTGGTAAGTCTCGTCGTATTTCCTTTCATGTCGCACGATGCACTGCCACACGAATTAGGCTATTCAATTTTTGCATAAAACTGATTCTAAGGCAACTAGAAAGACAACTTAATAGTTGGTGCACGAAACCTATATTACGTGTTTGGATTTGTCGAGCGGACGAGTAGCTTCCCCACCAGTGCATTTAATGTACTGATAATCCACCAAATTATATGCAGGGTGCGAGAGAACCTCGTTCGGTGCGGATGCCTCCTTCGTATGTGCTAAGGCCAGGAGTTCCCTCTGAAGCCTTGGAGCACTGCGTCCATAACTGAAGCACATATACAAGACATAATGTTATGAACATTGCCTGAACATCGCCTGTACAATCATTCCATAATTGTAGCCACTTGGCACGTTTTTACTGTTTCAGAGAGAGAGGCTTGAGCGATTTGTAATCTCGGCTATAAGCCACATGTAACACTTGTTTATATTAATAAAGAGTTACTTTACTTCAACATGTGTTATTCAATGTTTTTGCTATATTGTCGACTCAGTGAACCTGTTACCAAATCGCCTATGCGTTTATGACTCCGCTACACTCGGACAATCTGTGCGACTCTGTGGCTTAGAACTCTTACCACCAGCCAATGAACCACGGCCTTGCATGGGCGTGGCTCACGCTCGTGTGGCATTACGCCCGGATGGATCAAGCGATCGTTCCGCGGGAGCGCTGGCGCGGTGATTCTCGCCTAGCGGGAATGGACGATTTAGCCTGCGGGAGATCGGGGCGTGACATAATGGTATCAGAGCCTGGTTTCTACGCCTTTGGACTTCACTTCGATTGTCTCAGTTTTAAAAGCTTGTTTGTTAGTTATGTGCACACTCTCTCTCAATGCCTCGATGGGATGTTCCAATAATAAGTCTAAATACTTTCAAAATGCGTTTTGAATGATATGATTGCTTGCGTGATATTGTGCTGCGAGTGGCCTTTGTGCCAACCTGAGTGAGACCCTTGAGATTATCGCAAGTAGCTTGTCCGATTTTACTATCTCTAAGTTTGGTTGAATGCATATGTTTGGGGTATGCCTTGAACTTGTGCACGATCCAAGACTTAAGAAAAGGTGAAACTCGAGTGCTAAGAGTTCGCTATCGCTAAGGGCGTGCATGTGTCCAGAGCGCTACGAATACGTGTACGATCCAGACTAGCGATATGCTGATCTCGAACGCTTATGCAAGTGAATATCCAAGTAAACAAGTACAACGACTTGTATAGGTTTGCCTCAGCCTTGTATCATTAAATCAAAATTGATTAAAACGTACTACTTGTCCTCAGTAAGTCTTGAGGACGAGACTTTTTCTGAGTTGGGTAGGATGTAACACCTCATTCCGTTTAAGAGGACTGCCGATTCAAACGGCAAAAGTGCAATATCTCGACCCGCTTTGCTCAGGCGAGAATACTCGTTTGAGGCAAAGGATATCCAAACTTGTCCCTACAGGAATCCGGCTTAGGCTTTCAGAGGCTCGCTTGACGTATCACTCTGCCGAGGTAAATCATCGCTAAGGTGGGTAGCTAAGATAAACTTGTCTTTGCTTAGCCAGCACACATAAAATCTGGAATAATACATGCTAGTCTCTAGGTGAATCACCCATGCATGCTAATAAGAATCCAACGCACCTAGCTAAGGGAATAATCCCAACTTGTATTGCTTATGCTAGAACATGGGAATAAAATATTGCTTATATATGTTCAGACCCTCGTATGCTACCCTAGAACGTGTTGCTCGGGAAGTCCCTTACGATCTCACTCCTCAGCTTACCTTCGGGCCCGAGCTAACATAAATGTTTGTGTTTATACAATTGCATGCTTGTATGCTTGTCTGTTTGTATGTTGCCTTGTTCTCATCCAAATCCCGGGAGACTACTAAGTAGTCATTCCGTGCATGATTGAACCTGCAAGTATCCGGGACCGTTAGGTCACCAAAGGCAGCCCCGAACCAGGGGAATGCATCAAGGCAAGTCATTCACTGAACAAAGAATCAAGATTCAAGTATCTCGTGTACTCGTGTTCTCGTGTTCTAGTGTACGCGTATTCTCATGTATCTCATGATAATTGGAAGACCCAAAATTGCATGCCGCGGACAACTCAGAAATGAGGTATTATTCCACGGACGGCCGCCGGGGCACTGGGGCCGATCCGATCCGGATGGAACTCGTGTGTAGTCATCGTGTACGTGACAGGATAGCTTGCGGCGCCTTGTGTACTCTCATAGCATGCTATCCTTGTCCTTGACTATGTCCAAAATGGCTATGCCAGCGACTCGTGTTCATATAGATAAGTCATCCTCGCTTAGTGGCTATCCGCGTGCGAGTCATTGCATCACATCGAAAGACAACTGAACACCTGAAAGATCATGATACAACGACTCTCGTGTTGTATATGCTATTGCCTTGGTTTTCACTATGAATGCCCTGGAATATTTATACTTGCTCGTGCTTGAATTAACAATGTTTGCCTTGGACAGGGAAGGCCAAATGGTAAGTTGGAAAGTCTCGTCGTATTTCCTCTCATGTCGCACGGCGCACTGCCACACGAATTAGGCTATTCAATCTTTGTATGAAACTGATTCTAAGGCAACTAGAAAGACAACTTAATAGTTGGTGCACGAAACCTATATTACGTGTTTGGATTTGTCGAGCGGGCGAGTAGCTTCCCCACCAGTGCATTCAATGTACTGATAATCCACCAGATTGTATGCAGGGTGCGGGAGAACCTCGTTAGGTGCGGATGCCTCCTTCGTGCGTGCTAAGGCCAGGACTTCCCTCTGAAGCCTTGGAGCGCTGCATCCGGAACTGAAGCACATATACAAGACATAATGTTGTGAACATTGCCTGAACATCGCCTTTACAATCATTCCATAATTGTAGCCACTTGGCATATTTTTACTGTTTCAGAGAGAGAGGCTTGAGCGACTTGTAATCTCGGCTATACGCCGCTTGTAACACTTGTTTATATCAATAAAGAGTTGCTTTACTTCAACATGTGTTATTCAATGCTTCCGCTATATTGTCGACTCAGTGAACCTGTTACCAAATTGCCTATGCGTTTATGACTCCGCTGCACTCGGACAATCTGTGCGACTCTGTGGCTTAGAACTCTTACCGCCAGCCAATGAACCACGACCTTGCACGGGCGTGGCTCACGCTCGTACGATATCACACCCGGATGGGTCAAGCGATCGTTCCGCGGGAGCGCTGGCACGGTGATTCTCGTCTAGCGAAAACGGCCGATTTAGCCTGCGGGAGATCGGGGCGTAACATGCGATGTCCTCTGGAAACTGCTCGAAGTAAAATGACTCTAACTCAGGCAATTCCTCAGCCTCAGAAGGCATCTCTGAATCCTGAGTGTTGGACATGGTCTGATCCTCGACGAATACCACGTTCCTACTTCTGTAGAGCTTTCTTCCTACTGGATCGTAGAGTCTATAGCCAAACTCATCCAGACCGTAGCTGACAAAGACGCACCGCCTCGTCTTTGGCTCGAGTTTGGATCTCTCATCATTCGGTACATGCACGAAGGCCTTACAACCAAACACTTGCAGGTGATTGTATGACGGCTCTTTGTCGTACCATAATTTGTCAGGCACATTACCCTGTAAAGAAGCACTAGGAGATAAATTAATAACATAAGAAGCTGTGTAAAGTGCCTCACCCCATTAGCTGTCTGGCAAGTTTGCTTCTGTGCGATACCAAGTAAGGGCAAGATCAAACATCTGGCTGCCCGCCGCCTCAATCTGCATACTGGCTGGGATCAGCGCCAGTCTAAAGATACCCTCAATGTGCTCGATCCAGTCGTCCGCATACAGGATCCCTTCCGTACC